>CAMOHE010055231.1:25495-79102 GCA_946598075.1 Artocarpus hirsutus
TAATTAGCGCAATTATGAACCACGCAAAGCAAATGAGAATTAATCATACTCCCGTTTATATGTAGGGGTCTTCAATACTCAATTGCTCAGTTACACTATTGATTGATATATATATATATATATATATATATATATATATTTATATTTTGAATATGATCATATTTTTATTTTGATAAGGAAGATATCCTTTAAACAACAAACATTACAAATAATGTGATTGATCCTTATTTTAATATAAGGCATAACCCTCAACAGAGATTAGTATAAACAAATTAATGCTTACAATGAAAGGTGTGTGCCGACAAACCCGAAAATGGTAGTACTTCGATACAACAAGAATGAGAATATAATCATGTGAGATTTCTTTTGAAAAGTAAATTGTATTCCAAATTAAGGAAATACACATAAAAACCGACTTAAATTGTAATATAAGGAATCTTAATCTCGACCATAAAATGGCTCCACCAATAAGTTCTAATGAAACACATAATCGGATCAAATATGCACCAAGTTCCAACAATGCCCCCCAAAGGTGCAACAATAATCGAACACACATTTCGCTTTTTCAACAATACTTTTACCAAAAGACCCAATTCACAAAAGTCGCACATAGCACCAAAAAGAAACAACTCTAGCAGATGGAACACATAAACACAACTAAAAGATGAAAATACCACCTCCATTGTTGCATAACTTAAACCAAAGTAAAACTAGAAATTCTATCAAACTAATCACATGGATATTTAGTTCTTCTAATTTCCACGATTCCATCTGCCAATCTTAATTCCTAGCAGTAGTACTACAGAGTCAAGGCATGCATGAATATGATGTAAGAACAGTGGGGAAGGGAATGCATTTATTTGAGCTGAGGGCATGCGCTTGACCCCCTCTGCAATAAATTAATGGGCAATTCTAGAGCAGCTATTATAATTACACACATCATACTCTACGCATTATGTTGTGTGCCCCTTTGCGGGCCCTTCAAGCTAAGAAATACCATGATCCCTATCCTCCTCTTACCTTTTCTCCTCCTTTTCTTTCTATAGATCGAAAGAAGAAGACCAATTGATACCAACACGTGACTTAAAAAACTTATAAGTAGGGAGGTCTTGGATTCAAGTGTTGGGGGATACGAAGAAATCTTTAAAGGTCATTAGGTGTTCAGAGGGGACAGTACGTATAAGTAACGAATATAAGACTTGACTATACTGGAGATTCCACTAGGCGGACCTCATAGGGTTGAGGCGCTATGTAAATAGACCCTTATAAATATATTAATATATGATCAATTCATTGCCATTGATTATATATACAAGATACTTCTTGAACACATGCTCGCGTGTTGTTAAAGCTTGTGTACTTTTGTATCACCACACATACTTCTATTTGTATGATGAAGAAGCTTCCCATTATATACCCAAGCGTGTATATTGTGTTTAAGGCACTCAAGTAATCACCATAATTCCATTTATTATAACTTAGCCACATTGCGTAAGAGGCCAAAACTAATTACACGAGATACTCATTCAATGCCACATCTCTCCTCTCTCTCTCTCCCAATAAAAGTTTCTGTAGGTCATGCCGTTTTTGCACTCTTTCTGAGAGACTGTTCCAAAGGGAATAAATTTAGAAGGTGTAATTTGGGAAAAGTAGATGGTTTCATCACAGTGATAGTAATGTTGGGAGAATACACACCATCATTCTGTCTCTTAACTTTGTGGCCTCTTTTTCACAACCAAGAATTGAAGTCCAAGCAACAACACAACATTTCCCACATGACACTATAAAAGCCAGGCCAAACCACCCAAAAAACTCAAAACTTCCGTCCAAAAGAAAGCCAAAACATTTCTCATAAGACATCAGTTAAACAAAAATAGAAAAACAGAGATTGATAAGCAAAAAAATGACTTCAAAAACAGTTTCTTTGATACTCCTTCTCTCTTCTCTAACCTCCTTTCTCTCCATTGCCATAGCTCAAGGCAGAGCACCCCACGGGCTGGCCAACGAGAACCCAATGGCTTTGTCTCCATCTGCCTACGAGTTCTTCCACCCAACAATAGATAAGCCTAGCTCTGCAGGCCCATGTAGTACTGGTGGGTCCAGTTGCTCGCCGCTGCCTATGGCAGCGCAAGTTGAAGCCACCAGCAAAGCCCAAGAGAGAGAAACAATGGCTACCCACCGAGGCAGGCCTGGATTGGGAGCTGGTGGGGTTGCTGGGATGGTGTTTGGCATAACCGTTGCTGTGTTAGCAGCAATGGGAGTTTACTATGTGGTTGTTACTCGTCGACAAAATTTAAATCGAGCCAAGAATGTTCAACCTAGCGCTTGAGTACAACCTAGATTATCGGAAAATGTTTAGGCACTACCGATACTAAGCAACACATCTAATAGAAAAAGGCTTCATATGAAGCCCATAATCTATTAGTGTGTAGTGTTAAGCACCACCGATGTCCTATAGCATTGTTCATGTTATCAACCTTTTCAGGCAATGCCACAACTTTCCCTCCATTCCCTTTTTATAGTTTTTCTTTTCTCTTTCTTCTTTTAACACTTTTTCTTTGTTAGCTTTTGTATTCAATTCAGGTTATGGTACTTGTGGAATGCATCTATTAGATCTATCATTAGTTTGTATTCAATTCAAATTATGGTCCTTGTGGACTGTTATCGATAGATGATGTTAGTAATATCAAATGTTACTTCCCATGTGACCTCCAAATAGTGTTTACCAACTTCTGTTTTTCCAGTTGCTATTCACCTAGTTTTTTCAGTGCATCCCCGATAACTTGCTCGTTGCATCTTGCATGTTATATGATTAGCGAATAAAAAATTATAGCAAAATCATGTAATGTGCGTAATGTGCACACACACACGCGTAAAGCAAAAGCTTTTATCGTCCTGCCACTTTGAAAGTTTTGGCCATAAAGATTTCCTCCCTTCAAAACCAGTAGAAACTAGAAAGTCGGGAGAAAAGAGTTCCTGAATTGCAGGAAAGAGCTGCAAAAAGCAATCGTTATATTTTAGATGGAAATGCGATGAAACATGAAAACACTTGTTTTTGTTTATTTAAAGAGAATTTTATAATAAAGTACAAAAAACTTAATTAATATATGATTATAGTGATTTCTAAGACAAGAGTTTTTCTATCCGTAGTGCACGTTTGTCCAGGGTATTCTCATTTTATTATACCACACCAGAGAATTCTACAAGTGTGTTTGGCAGTTGTGGTTCAAACCACTTTTTCAGTTATGAACAACGTACAGCTCTCACATACTACAGTAACAATAAAAATATCGCTATAGTATAAAGTTTTCACATGTTACAATAAAGATAGTTCAACATCCTTACCAAACACCTATACTTGTATTGTATTTCTCATTTTTATTATACCAAACCGGAGAATTCTACTTACAGTGTATTAATTTTACTGAAAAGGAAGGGAGCCGCCATGACAAGAAATTTTGGACAATCAATTCATTGATAGTGATTAGTTACCATGTCAAGTCACAACAAACATAGGGCAGAAAAGGGGATGAATAGAGCCTGTGTGAGTATATGTATACGGACGGTGTACAGTGGGAAGCCTGGAGGAAAAGCAAGTTCTGCGAAAGTTCGTCTTTAGATGCTAACCGCATGAATACTAAAACAATAGGGAAAAAAAAGAGTACAAATCATCCAAGGGAATTTCTCTTTTGCCATGTTTTGGATTGTTATGATAAATTGTATTCGTCTCAAACATGTTTCACTAAAGCCCATTGAAATCACAGCACATAAATAAGGGGAAATAACGAGAATAGTAGAAAATAACAATACATGGATCCTTGAAATCAAGGCCGCCGTCTCAAGATGTAAAACACCCTTTTATTTGTTGTAAACTTGTAAACGATACAAATTTTGGCCATGCTGTAGCATGTACAAACGTTAAAACAGTGAGGACGTTCACACACTGGTAATCACTAATCACATTACTTAAAAAATCTACCATCCGCGAGAGCTGAAATAGTGGATTACAGGTCCAAATGACTGGTCTATAGCCTTGTTCCATAGACGCGCAAGCTCTGCACAGGATTTCTTTCCAAAAATCGGCTCCATCTGTCAGAAATTTCAAATTGAAACCATTAAGTTACTCGACAAGAACCCCAGAAAACAGGAACTTGAAATGCAACAACGCAGTTGTTCACATGAACTGCATGTTTTATTTGTAAAAACACTAAAACAGTAAACAAAAATTAAGGCGGACGATCCAAAACAAGAGCTTGGGATAGAATCCGATTATAGCATAAAAAACCGTTGATCTGCGGGCAAACTGCACATAGTGATGATGTTACAATGCTAAAAGAAGAATAGCCATAAATTGCTAACGAGGCTACGATCAACAACATCAGATCATCTAATCCTAAAAGGATTCAATATATGACTACTTAGCACCATCAATATAATCCCTGTTTTTTCAAACGTCTACTGACTATTTCTGGCATTTTAAGACTTAAGTTGCTGTTCTTATAGGTTACTCGTCATTTTTAGGCAAAAGCCTAAAGAGCAATTTCAATACTACCAACTAATCGTTTTATAGTAATTAGTAGAGAGTAGAGACACCATTATCCTTGACCTTGACATGTCACGACTTTACAAGAGGATAATTGAAGTGTTCTGAAGGTTAAACGAATAAGCTCAAGAAGAACCTAAAATTGATAGATTTAATTTTTTCCTTCCAAGATCAAGGAAATAAGGTGACGCACAAAAGACGCAACCAAACCTCCCAAACATTGCAACTGTTAGGAGTGACAGAATTTAATCCTATCAATCACACTCTCCAGGCCAGCTCTCTTTACAGACCTTTACTTAACGACGGCCGGGAAGTGGGACGAAAAATATCTCATTGTTTCTGTCGTCAGTATCGATTTGGATAAAACATATTTACTTCAACAATCGCAAAGCAACCAAAATGTCCCTGAAATATAGGAATTAGATTTCCCTTCGATCACATATCAATGCATTACGTTTTCCTTTATCAATCGCAAAACAAAGCATCAAGCATTTTCTAGTTCATATTGAGCTATCTCATAATTCCATCTTAATTCACAGACCAAATTAAAGCCCTCTATTTTCCAAGGGTATATATCTTATTCCACAAAAGCCCATCTTCGAGACAATTTTTGTTCATGACCCACCAAATAAAGAAACAAAATTTATGAAAAAAGAGAAAAATATATGTGTTTCAGACGGCATTGAAGTCTACGGTTTCGGTCACATAAAGAATGCGAAATAAGATAAAATCAGAGAAAGAATTTACCTGAAACTGAGAGGGAAATTGGGATTGAGTATCAGAGATTGATCCATAAACACTCTTTCTCTGCTCAAAGACTACGATTCCCGTGAATACGCTTCCCAGCGCAGCCCCCAAAAGGCGCTCCTGCATAAATTCATTCCCAAAACCCCATTTTTTTTTTCATTTCTTTTTCAGTTAGAATAACATTGGAAATCGAACCAAAGAATTTGCGGAATCAGAGCATAGAATTTACAATAATTTTCCATAAACAAATGACGAGAATTTTCGTTATTTACCTGGGCAAGAACGCTGATCATCCCGATTTCGGCTGCAAAGAACGACGCCAAGAATTTTGTTTGTCTGGACTGCTGATACAGGAAGAAATGGGGAAGACTGGCTAACCGGCCCTTTTGGGAGCTTGTTGGGCTCGCAGCATCAATGGGCCTCACCTCAGCCCAATTGAAATCGTTTTTTAATTACAAAACTCACCCACTATTTGCCTTTTTTTTTTTTTTTTTGGTTTTTATTTTAGTATTTTTTAAGAAGATTATACTGTATGGCAAAATTTCTCATGATCGAGTTGAAGTTGTTTAGCAAAATTTTCAAAATATCATAAAAATAGTAAAAAACTACATAATAATTATCATAATTATATCGCATGGTATTATTTTTTCCTATTCTTGCAATATTCTAAAAATTTTGCTAAGCCACTATTTTTCCAACCTTCCACCTACATTAGTTCAGTATCCCATGAATTAAGCTCTTCATCCTCCAACAATGGAAGAACAAAAAAAAACCAAAAGTTTCAAGAACAAAAGATGTGTTTGATTTATACTTTATAGGTATGAATGGGTATATAATTTTTTAAAAATTTTTATAAAAGAAAATACTGTAGAAATTAATTGATAACTTACTTCTTAATGCAAATGCAATCAAATTTTATTTTTGAGCTGACTTAAGCCTTGGTTTTCCTTTTTTTTTTTTTTTTTTAAAAAAAAAAAGCCTTGGTTTTGGTCCAAGTCTGGTGCAAGCTGTTTTAAGTCCGTTGGTCAAACCGAAAGCCATTTCTCGTAGCTCTCTGTCCGGTTGATGCGGCCCTAAATTAGCATTAACTAATGCCATACTCCTTACAAGAGTTATTGAGGTCTTGACAATGGAGGAACTACAAAGTCTTGAGTTCCATTATTGACAGCTGCTATTGTAATTGTGATGCATTGTTAGTAGTGTTTTGCCCACACAAGTCTCCTCTCCTGTAAGCAAATTCAATACGCAAAATTCCTAGGGCAGTACTAGGACCTGTCTGGATCACATGTTCGAAATGCGTCGGTTTGAACTTTTTATAATTGTAATTGCAAAATCTGAAAAAGTATTGTTTGAACTTGCAATAGAATTTTTGAAAATTTTGTAAACCATTTTATTATTATTATTATTATTTTGATTGGGTGTAAAATTCAGAAAACATGTAGTGCTCTAGAAAGCTTTTAAAATGAAAATTTCAAAAAAACCTAGTACCTAAGCTAGGCTGATATAGGGGTTAGGCCTTGAAAAATCAATACATAGGTGATAAATGATATCAAAGACTACCAACGCTAGGAAGATGATGAAAGGTGTGCCCTAAATTGAGACGTCTCCACAGAACAAATGGCATGGCACTGGGGAGTAAAAGCCAAAAAGGGCTTAATTGCAAAGTGGTTTTTGCATGTGAGCCTCTCAGCCACCTCTCTCTCTCTCACACTGCTCTCTAACAAACCCCACCCACATCCTCTATCATGTGACTGTCGCTACCAGCCTTGTGACTTGCCAGTTTGGTCCCCCTATTGCCTTTGCCTTCTTTGGACAGCGACTTTGGTTTCAAGCAAAAATCTCTCTATTATATTTCATCTCTCTATCATATTTCATGAGAGTAGTTTCTTCCGTGAATTTGCTGCAACCACACACCCATCTCAGTTTGGGTGTGCCCTTTTAAACTACGTGCATGGTTGTCACAGTTTTTCAGTTTGTTATATTCATGTTCTAGCCGTTTGAACAGTGATCCTAGGGCCCCATCCATGTTGAATTATGACTTTTTTGGTCATTTAAAAAAAAAAAAAAAGTAGAAATCACAGTTTGAACTGAAAAATACAATAGTATGCAAATCATAACACTGTTTTAATTAAAGTTAGAACTTAAAATCGTCAGTTAGAACCGGAGTTTTAAGAGGCATAATGGGGCCAAACTGCTCGTTGCTTTAGAGTTGTGCATTAATGTTCAATATTTTAGGACAATCAGGGTCTTATTCAAAACAGTTTTAATTCAGATCATTTCAAGATCCTTCAGATTAAGAAAACTATAAGTAACGTTTAAAAACTGTGTTATCTGTAGGATATGAAAATATATCCTACCAAAGAACTCCTTCAATATATTTTTATGTCAAAGAGACAAAAATCTTAGTCCATATCACTGCCATGAATTTACATCTTAACGGAGCTCTTAAACTTGGAAAGTTAATTAGAACCTTCAAAGCTTAAAATTTTTTGTTGTCTTAAAGATCCAATTATTGAAGTGGTCCCCTATATTACAAAATTAATTAGCTACAATCTCTTAGTAATGTATTCATGCAGACATGTAAATAAATGCTCATAGTCAAGCAGTACTACCGCTTTTAAAGTTGGTGTTCCATTAATGTAAGATGTCATTGACGTAATAAGAATAATGCTGAGAAAAGCATGAGAATAAGACTAGCATATACATATATACATACGCATGTGTGTGTGTATATATATACATATATATGACGGTGTCTCTCCTTTTGGTGAAGGTTATAATCATCCCTAATTATTAATTATTTTACAAATATGATTGTACCAATATAATTGAGTCCTGGTGACTTAAATACTTTTTAGAAGTCAGTCTAATTATCTTGTAGCGAAGGTGTTATGTACATCTTTTGAAGAAAATAAATTTCTACAATTTCTCAACTGAATTTCTATGCCACTCAAAACAAAATATTTAAAAAATCATGTCGACATGTCATGGTACTCCAAGGCTTTAAATTTCATGTTACCAGAAAAAGGTACATATCAGAGACATAATTGTGTGGCAATTTCTGTGACCCTTTTTAATTTTCAATCAGTGAATTTATAAAACAAAAAGGTGAACAACAAGAGTGAAAAAAAAGAAGGAGCAGAGAAATTTACTTGGCAACTTCCTTCTTTTGACCAAATGCTAATAGAAAGGGAAAAAAAGTCAACAATTCAAACGTTAATCACACGCCATAGTCCTATGAAATCCCAAGAGAATAAGAGAAGAAGCCAAAAACTCAATCTGGTTTTTAAAAAAAAAAAAACAGACCAACTGTTTTTTTTGTCACAGGAACATCTGGACCTACTTGTAAGATTGCATGTGGCATTAATAATTAATATGTTTTATGTGACTATGCTTTTAAGTCTTTGGGTTTGCTTTCTATGAAGTCTTTGTTTTGTTTTTTTTAATTGCAGAAACCTGCAAAGAAGGCATTTGATAATCTGGTCTAAAGTCTTCCTGGTAAGTTACATTTTTTTGGTTTTTATTTTTATGATTTCTTAAGCTCCATTGCTTGCTTTGCAGGGAATGGTCGACTTCAATGGCCATATCCCTTCACATGTACGTGTTTCATGATTTCTTCTCTTAATGTAAAAAGAAAAAACGAAGAGAAGTCTGAGAAAAGAAAAAAATAAAAATAAAAAACGTGCTCTGTCATTGTAAGTCTGAATTATTAAGCAGCACTTGTCATGACTCATGGATTCCATACATGGGATGTACAGTTCGTCAGTTTGGCTGGAAAATGAAAAAAGTTTTCAGACTGTTCTTATATAAAATACTTTTAGACTCGTCTGTGTAACTTTTTGTCTAGATTCTCTCCAGTTTTACTAATTGTTGCAAGGTTAACAGAAGAAAAGCAAAAAAAAAAAAAAAAAAGAATAAATAAATAACACACAAATCCTCTAAGATTTTGGACTTAACTGCAATACTGATAAGTACTATCTTTGGAAAAAAAAAAAAAAAGTAACTTTGAAAAATTGTAAAAGGTGTTTCTTCATCATCAAGTTCTTGGATTTTCTGATCCTTTTTCATTTTATCTTCATATTGGGTTTAAGAATTTTTAAGCATTTTCAGCAGTTTTCAACTCAGTCATTGCTTTGGATGTTCTGATGAGTATTCTTTAGAGGCTTCATGTTTTTGAGATTCTCTGGGAATCTTTTGGGATGTGTAATTTTTTTTGTTTCTGGCTGGTTTTGAGTATTTGGGCTTTTTAGCTGTTGAACAAAAGAGCAGCCATGTCCCTGTCCACTTCCATAAAGAGAGCCTCATAAGTGCCTTTTTCTGCTTTTCCCTTTCATTTACTTTTTTTTTTTTTTTTTTAATATTACCTGGCTTAGCTTGATTTTTATATATAGTCAATTATTGTCTTGGAGGTCAGAATCTTGATAACTTGGAAAAAATAAAAAAGGGAAAAAGAAACTCTTGGCTTTTCTAGTACACTTTTCCAGCTTATCAGTACTGGATTTCAAATGCCAGTTCCTGAGTTCTTCTGTTATGATAAACAAAAAAGTTTCCATGATGTGAAAACATCCATTTCAAAGTTTTCAGTCTATTTTGGTAGATTTATTCACGAAACAGTTTTGATACTTGGTAGCATTTTTCTGATCAATATTCATGTCGTTTTTCCCCAAGTTAAAACTGCCGTTTGGTTTGGGGCTGCTTCTTCTTCAATGGAGTGATGCTTGTTGACAATGCGCTTGTTCTGGTGGCAACAGCTTCCGCTGCTTATACTGATTCAGCTTCTAGAGCCCAGCAGAACAAGCCACAACTTATCTGGTACTACTTCTTTATATCTTTACTTGTTCATAGTTCTTGTGTGTTGATTACAAGAGCAAATAAGCTTGTAAGAGACGGAACCCATTTTTCATGCTATTTGTTAGAAAATAGACAAAAACAAGCAGTAGAAAACAAAGAACAAAAACACATGAAAAACCTTAGATGGAAAAAAAACACGGATAGAGGAAAAGTAAATCTACTATATCTAAAAAATTGGTACAAAAGAAAAGTCTAAAATAATATATATATATATATATAGTAGTATAATCTTAGCATAACAAGTCTATAATAGATCCCAAAAAATTCTTATAATTATAATTTCACCACAAACATCGCATTGTGAATTTTTCAGGCCAAAGTAAATAGAATTCAGTCACCATACTCTAACACTATTTTTGCCTAGTACAAGAAAAAGATTCAGTGTATCTTCATGCAAAGGTTTGCTTGTAAGCTTTTTAAACTCAGTATTTAAAGGATAATGGATAAAAAAAGAGTTTAGTTGACTTGGGTTTTAGGCTAAAAGAACCACACAATGTTTTCATTTAGTTTTTGCAAAGAAGTGCATTTTGTTTCATGTTCATGCAAGTGGTTTCAGCACAAGGTATGAACAAGAGGCCAAAATGTGCAAGACGACATTAGACAGTATTAGTTTGGCAAATTCTCTCTACTTGCCAATTTTATGAACATTTGCTTTGTTTGAAAAAATTTAGCATTGCAATTTTCTTAATGTGTGGACTTTTCTTTGTTTCTCACCCTACAGCTGAAGCTTCATTCACTTTCAAGACCACAGTAGGCAGCTCTCGGCAACCGAGTAGTGTGATCGAAAGAAATCCATGCCTAAGACAACGGGCATGTGTGAACTGTTATAAACTGAAGGACCCAGGTTTTGTTCCTTTGTAAGCACCCCCTTTCTCTTAAGTGTGTTTGGTTACAAACAAAGGTGCATTTGCACACCAATGCTTAGCATATAGTAAGTCATATTAGAACCTTATGCTTCAGCAGATTTCCCGGAATCTGTACGCTTTCTTTGCAGGCCAAAATTATCAATCTATCACCGTTTAGTCCAAGAGCTTTTCCTTCACATACCTCAATTCATCTAGAAGAAAGAATTTATTATAAACAGGAAAACCAGAGGATAAAATCAGCTACAGCCAATGGAGACACTGATGTTCCAACTCTCACAACTGAGCAAGAAGTTGGTCATGAGAATAACAGGCCCAAAAAGAAGAAAGTTGCGGCCATAATTGGTGGCGCTGTCGCGGCTCTGCTTGTGGTTGTCGTCGTATTTCTTGTGTATATCTGTTTGATGCGTGTCAAGAAACTCATAAGGAGAACATCTGAGTCAGCATCTTCTGTACCTTCTCCACCTGGTATGATTGATGATTTATAAGCATATGAAAATGACTAATAGTCACAAGTCAACTCTTCAAGTGGCACAAAATGTAACTTGCTAATTACTTTGCATTGATTACACTAATATTTTGATCCTGGTTGACAAATTGATTTTAGGAAAATGATAATCTTCATGGAAAAAAAAAAAACAATTGTCATGACATAGCATGAAAACAATAACAGTAAACATGTATGATGTAACAGATGCTATGATAATTTTTTTTTTCCCCTCTTATTCTTGATTTAGCTGAATGGGAAAGAGGGGGAACATCCCCATATGCTGTGGCTCTCTCTCCATTTGATACACAGCACTTGAGGGAGCTGACTATTGAGGAAGTGGATCAAGCTACAAGCAATTTCAGTCAAAATAATATCATAGGAGAAGGTAGATTTGGCTTGGCTTATAAGGGTCTGCTTCAAGATGGATCTATCGTCGCCGTCAAGCGGCGCCTGCAAGGTCCAACTCGGTCTTTCTTTCATCAGGTAAATTTGAGAAAACTGTCGAGAGTAGAGACATGTTCCTCCTTCCAATATAATGCCTTTGCAATTATTTTCCTTATTTTTCATGTAGTTTGAAATTTTTTGAGTGTTCAAAATCTCTTCAAATGATCTATAATTTTAAGTGTTAACAAGTTCTTATGATACAGGTGAAGCAAATGGCTCGTGTTCAGCACGTGCATCTTGTCAAGCTTATTGGTTATTATTATGATAGTCATCAGCAACTACTTGTTTATGATTATCTCTCAAATGGAAATGTTGGGAACCACCTATATGGTACACACACTCTTTTTCTATCTTTCTCTATATTAGACATGTATAAATAGTTTTTTGTTGCAGATGTGCATCCTGAATTTTATTGATGTTGGAAATTTGGACCCCCAAACTTTAAATTTTGAAAATGGGGCCCTAAATTTCAAAATCTGTTGCAACTGTAGTCCATAATCCAACATACGTCAATTATTGAACAGAAATACCCCTGATCTTTTCACAAAGACTTTTCATTGGTTTACATGGTGGACCCTGAACTTAGTTATTTTTGGCATTTTGTGCCTTAATTGTCATCCATTAGTTGACACTTGTTATTGATTGAACCATATTGTCAAGGATTCTCGTAATTTTCGGTTCTATCTCAAAATTAAGAGTTTGTGGTTCAACTTGTGAATAGAAAATTCGGGATGCATTGGTCCGAATTACCTTAAATAAACAACTGACCGGTTTCTCTTTCAGATAGTGAAGGTTCACCTATTGGAAAGCTTGGCATACGACACAGGTTATCGATAGCTTTGGGTGCTGCCAAAGGTAAATTTGCTGGCCCATTTCCCTTCCAACCTATATTTCTCTGGCATAATTAAAAAAAGCAAACAATTTCATTTCTCTAGTATCTAATTATGGACCAGGGCTTGGACATCTTCACAGTTTGGTGCCTCCTGTACTGCACTTGAATTTCAGGACAATAAATGTTCTCCTAGATGAAAAGTTTATGGCTAAAGTATCTGACTATGGAATTGCCAAATTGCTAATTGAGGGTAATCATGCTGGTTCATCTTCGGCCATTGATTGCTTTCTTGACCCTGAGTATGTTGACTCTCCTTGAAACTAACTACTCACTACTATTGCACTACATGACATTCTTTCATGGAACCTGAGACCATTAGGAACCGAGCCGGCATTAATATTCCATTGAACTTAAGATTTCGTGCCTTGATTCCATGTTAATCTACTTATTCTTCCAAAACTTTAAGCTGTTATGTCCACCAACATTAGACCTATGAAACAAATGCAACACCACACAGATGATTGTTTTATCAGAAAACAACCTAAATGTGAGTGTTTGTTCGAGTTTTTTGCCTTAGTTTTTTAATTGCTATGGAGTTACATGCTGAACTAAACTTAGTCCCATGGAAGCATTTGATAGAAAAACCTTTATAATTTTAAGATATCATTCTTCAGCTATGAGATTTTTGGTGTGTTGAAGTAAAATTTCCTGCTGATACTTGAAAATCCTTTTTTTTTTTTCCTTCCATAAAGGTTAGATATGCCAAAGAATGTTTCAGAGAGAAGTGATGTGTACAGTTTTGGGGTCTTCTTACTAGAAGTGATTAGTGGACGTGAAGCAAATGCCGGAAACCGGTCAAACGCAGGCGACAATTTAGTATTGCAGGTGCATTTGAACAGCAAAAAAAAAAAAAAAAACTTACTAATTCATTTTTTTCTCTTATCATTTGTCTTTGCTTTCCACAATCTAATCAGCTCTTCAAATGGTTTTAACAACAAGTTTATTGTTGTTTTTTTGAAGGCCAAACAAACAGAAGAGTTTGAAGTATTTGTAGATAAATCATTGGGAAGGCAAGCAATGGAAGCTGCAAAACATATGATGGAATTAGCATTGATGTGTATAGATGGAAGTACAAGAAGACCGCCGATGAAATTCGTCGTTGAAGAGCTAGAAAGAATTCAAGAGAGAGAAACCGCTCGCTTGAGTACTGAACTTGATCTTCAGATAGGCGCTGTGACTCTTGGAAGTGAGCTCTTCAAATGAGTCTGGTAAATCTTGTCATTCTTTATTGATTTTTTATTTTTGGTGTAACTTCTACCATAGTAAACAAAAGGAGGATTTCAATTGTAGCAACATTTTTGAAGTAAATAAATCACATGTACAAAATTAAAGGGCTCAAGGTTTCAGCCTTTCGGGGGTCTGCAGGTTGAAAACATATTATCTTTGTTCCTATAATTGGTGGCCAAAATGATCTTTCTAATTGTACGCTACCAAATTACTTTAAAGAAACGTAAAATCTACAGTTTCTTGTTTTAAAAAAAAAGATATACGTTTCCCTCTTACAGATGTCAGAAAATATATACTTTAGGATTAAAGTTGAAGAAAAGGTCACATTTTTATGCTGTCGAATCACAAGCCATAGTGGAAACTCACGTAGGTTTGTCGTGTTTATATGCTGAGACTTCCTGTCATCACGTCACTTTTTAAATATGGTTGGCTGTTGAAGGCCAAGAAAAATAACTTCGTGCCTTTGTTATATTTGATCTGTTTAAAATAACAATTTTAACCATCAATTACAACTGTAACAGTATAAAACGTTTACATATTATAATAAAAAGCTAAAGTATAATAGTTCTTATATGTTATAGTTCTTAAATCAAAACTATTAGTTCTAATGTTATTCTAAACGGTCTAATTATTTCTTAGGTTATTTTTCTAATGGAGCCTGAAAATTAACCTACTAATGGGAATAAGATTATGTTTTTTAGCATCAAATCTCTATTAATGCTATGATATTAATTAGATACAACGATTAATTACGTGCTCCAGCGGTACGTGTCCCTATTTGGAAAAAGACCCCATTTCTTGTACGGTCTCTTTATACGTTAACACCTTGATTATAAGTGGAGCTTTTAATTTCCTTAGTAATATCGTCTTAGGAAAAGAAAAGAAGATTAATTAAAAATAAATTGCTATTGATCCATTGGTGTCACGGACTGCTCAATGGGCAGCGTAGGAAGTGAAAACACTCCACATGGTGCAATTTACCCGTAAGAGGCATTCTCTCTTAAAAAAAAAAAATATAGAGCAAATTTGATTTTATGTTAAGGGTTGTTTTTTTTTTTTCTTGGTCAATGGCCAAATTGATTTATGCAGTTGTTGGCACTTTATTCGTTGACTTTGGGGAAAAATAGTATCAATAATCGTGATAGTTTCAATCATCCCAAGCAAGGGTTATTTTCTTATTTCTAAATTTCTTACTCGTAGCTTCACTTGTGATAACTTTGTAGCCCTTCTCATTCTTTAAAGTCGCACTTCAATATATAATATAAACTTTTAAGTTAGCCCATGGAAATCAGTTTTAAGCAAACAAATTATCACTCCTGTATGATTGTTTATTATGGAAAGGTGTTGTTTAAACAGGCTAACCAAAGGGTTTTTTTTTTTTTTCCCAAAGGATAATGATTTTATCCTTTTTAATTTTATATATGCTCAAAGGCTCAGAGTTTCAAAGCTTTCTTTCGAGGAGAAATTTAAAAGCTATGAAAGGCCAGCTCACGAGTTGAAAGAATGCCCGTTGAGACGTGCGTGGGATTGTATCTATCATCTTTAAAAAAAATGACCAATTGCAAAATTCTGCATTATATTCACCAAAAGAAAACAAAAAGAGATTCTAGGAAATGCCCAATTGCATTTATCCATTATTTTCCCAAAAATAAACAAAAAAAAGACTTTTTAAGGAAATCTTTTTAAGGAAATGGCCAATGCAATTTTTCATTACATTTATGAGTACTTAAAAATTAAAAAAAATTACCTTTTATATTTCACAACTAAAGAATCTTGATTCTTAACCAAAAAAAGACAATAAATCCTTTTTAATTTCAAATTAAATGATGCAAGAAGATTATTAGCATTGTTCTCCAAAAAAAAAAGGGAAAAAGATTATTAACATTTTTCGTTAATTGTGACATGGAAGTAGAACGGGATTGGTCCAAAATCCAAACTCCAAACATGTCCAATTTAAAACATGAGTTAAAAATGTTATTTTCTTTCCCTAAAGAAAAAGAAAAAAAAAAGTTATTTTCTGAAAGTCGGATTCACATTGACCTTGCTTTCTTCTTCTTCTTGCTTTAACTGAAACTGTATTTGAGCATAAACCCTACTCGCGCGGATCTCACTCCTTCCGATCCGCTTTCGAACTCAATCAGAAAATGGCGAGTCGATTCGCTATCGCTCTCGCATTTGCTGCTCTGCTTCTCTTTTCCAACTCTGTTCTCTGCAAGGAATCGAAAGCCAAAGACCTGGACAACGACGACGACGAAGATCTGAGCTTTCTCGAGGAATCCGCCAAGAGCGACGCCGCTCATGGTGGCCACGACCACTACCCAGATCCAGACAATTTCGACGACGAAGGCGACGAGGACTTCGAGAATTTCTCCGATTTCGACGAGGCCGACGTCGATCAGGAGGCGTACAAGGAGCCGGAGGTCGACGAGAAGGATGTTGTCGTTTTGAAGGAGAGGAACTTTACGGACGTAATCGAGAACAACCAGTTCGTGATGGTCGAGTTCTACGCGCCGTGGTGCGGTCATTGCCAGGCTCTGGCTCCGGAGTACGCCGCGGCCGCGACGGAGCTGAAGGGAGAGAATGTGGTCTTGACGAAAGTGGATGCCACGGAGGAGAACGAGTTGGCTCATGAGTACGATGTCCAAGGATATCCGACAATCTACTTCTTCGTCGATGGAGTTCACAAGCCTTATTCCGGTCAAAGGACCAAGTGAGTTTCGTTTCTCTGTTTAAATTTCCCTTTCTTGTTGATATCAGCTTGAATTCGTAGGTTTTAGAGGAAATTGATTTTTTTAGAAAAAATTAATTTCTTCTGAGAAATTGATTTTTTTTTTTCCTTACGTGAAAACTCAGAGACGCCATAGTGACTTGGATTAAGAAGAAGATTGGACCTGGTATCAACAACATTACCACAACGGAGGACGCCGAACGCATATTGACTTCTGAAAGCAAAGTCGTTTTAGCTTACTTGAACTCTTTGGTGGTATGTCTTTGTCCTTTATTTCTTACTAATTTTAAAATTTTTGGCAATTATCTTAAAATCTTTGAAATTTATAGTAATAATGACGTGACACCTATAGTTCGCGTGCTCTTTGAAATGCTTGTCTTTGTTGCTAGTGGCTGGTATATATATATATATTTTTTTTTGTTTTATATAAAGAGAGAAAAATAAAAGCATGTTTTGCGAATTATGTAAAGTTGATTAATGAATATAATTTCAGAAATTATGTAGGATACGCTTACATTTGTAAAGTACATATAATACATTACGGGGTACATATAATATATAACTGGTTGTTCTTTAGTCTGGAACAATGGTCTGATATACAGATAATGTTAGCTTGATTCTCGTTAATCTGTTCATTTGTTCTATGTATGACGTATAGATTGAGGAGTGAAGAGGTTATAGGCTTATAGCTTGTGTTTCTTGTTTAATGTTCCTACTGAATTGAGCAGGTTGCATGAGACTATATACATTTTGAAAGAACACAATCTGTATCTGACGATCACATGATCTATTTTGCTCTGTTCATTTTTTACAGGGTTCGGAAAGTGATGAACTTGCTTCTGCATCACGACATGAAGATGACGTCAACTTTTACCAAACAGTGAATCCAGATGTGGCAAAGCTTTTCCACATTGACCCTGTAGTGAAACGACCTGCCTTGGTTCTACTTAAGAAGGAGCCTGAGAAATTGAGCCATTTTGGTTTGTTCTCTAGTGTTTTTCTCAATCTATATTTTATTGCAAATTTTATCCGGTTTAAAAGGAAAGGCCGTGTTTTATGTTGCTTATCATTTCTGCAGATGGTATATTTGATAAGTCTTCCATATCCAAGTTCGTATTTGCCAATAAGCTTCCTCTGGTTACCATTTTCACAAGGGAAAATGCTCCTGCAGTTTTTGAAAGTACAATAAAGAAACAGGTAATTTGGTTTGTGAACGTATGTTTGGCAATCTTGAACTTTGTGCATGGTATATATGTGTGTCAATTGTGATATATGTATATATGTGTTTATATGTGTTTATGTATGTATTGAATAATGAAAAAGTTAGTAGTGTCTTGGTAATGGTATTTACATATTAAAATTTCTGCACTCAGCTGCTGCTTTTTGCTACTTCAAACGACACAGAGAAGGTTGTTTCAATTTTCCAAGAGGCAGCAAAGTCTTTCAAGGGAAAGGTATTGCCTCTAATTTTAAATAGCTCTGAAGTCTGAACTTGTTTTCTTTTTGGTAATGAGTTATAGATTAGTTAGTTCAGTGGATTTTGATTCTTGAAGTGCATATTGTCTTAAGAATGAGGACCACTTCAGGGTTGAAATAACTTTTCTTTTAACTAGTTGGTTGTTATCTATGATGTTTACTGTTTTCCATGCTCACAATGCTTAGATTCAGTATGCTGACGATTGAAAGAGTAGAACTAGATTTAGTTGCCTTCTGATTTATTTGTGCCAGGTTGGTTGCTTCCTTTCAAAGTCCTAAGCAAGAGGTCCAATAATCCTGAAGTAGGCTAGAATAGCTAACTCGGATGCAGGGGATACTTCTGACTTGTTATTGGTTATGAGCATGGAGAAATTTTAGGTCATATTCCGGTCTACAAATTTAGAACGAGGCTGTAACTCCTGTCTTTACATTAGCTAGAGGGACAATTCACTGACCTAACAGAAAATAAACTGTGGCCAGAAATAGCTTATTCTGTTTAGTTCACTTCCTTATAGGAACCTCTAGTAATCTTTAGAACAGAAGTGTCACTTTGCATTCTGGTTAATTATAACCGTTTACTCATATTAATTTTTTTAAATTGCTTGTAGCTTATTTTTGTTTACATTGAAATGGATAATGAAGATGTTGGAAAGCCAGTCTCAGAATATTTTGGTGTTAGTGGGGATGCTCCAAAGGTAATCATTTCTTCTTTGCATCTCCTTACATCTGTTCATTCTAATTTGTAATTTATAATTTCGTTTTCCACTGCTTAATTGATTTAGTGCTATTAATATATTGTTTCAAACAGGTTCTTGCATACACTGGAAATGATGATGGCAAGAAATTTGTGCTTGATGGAGAGGTGACTGTGGATAATGTTAAGGTTGAATCTCTCTCAAAGCTCTCAAAAAAAAAAAAAGAAAAAAAACTGGTTTACTTACATGGTTACATATGCTTAGACAATAAATTCTAGCTAATCTTAATGAAATTTCTCAGGCTTTTGGGGAAGATTTCTTACAAGACAAGCTTAAGCCTTTCTTTAAGTCAGACCCAATTCCCGAAACTGTAAGTCTGGTAATTTCATTTTAAGTGGCTACTTTTGCCTTCAAGAGTTATAGGCTAAATTCTATTATGTAATATTAATTTTTTTAGGGGAATTATATAATTTTAATTTAATTGATGCAGAATGATGGCGATGTGAAAATAGTAGTTGGAAATAATTTTGACGAAATTGTTTTAGACGAGTCAAAGGATGTCCTTCTGGAGGTAAGAAATAATAAAGGAACTAGTTAGTTTTATCTTTGGGAGAGGCTCAACTGATGCATGGCTATAAACCAGATTTATGCACCTTGGTGTGGCCATTGCCAAGCTCTGGAGCCAACATACAACAAGCTTGCGAAACACCTAAAGGGCGTTGAATCTATAGTTATAGCCAAGATGGATGGAACCACAAATGAGCACCCCAGGGCAAAGGTAATCCAGAGTCAAATATTGTAAATTCATGATGAATACATATGAACTCTGTACACGAGGTCCTCCTTTACGGCTTCAAAGGCACCATATTTTTGTTTGTTGATCAATTCTTCGATACGTGAAATCTATTATGCTTGATAAATATCTACCATATCATCTACATTTTACGATGCAATGCATACTGTTTATCACATGGTCTTTTTGAAAATTTTATCGTTCACTGGAAGCATAGCCTTGGAATTAAATAGTCAATATCTGTTCCTTTTCTTGTACAGTCTGATGGATTTCCCACAATTCTCTTCTTCCCAGCTGGAAACAAGAGCTTTGATCCGGTAAGTGGTTATTCAGCGGTGTAGTAGTAGTTTCTTTTTTTTTAGATCTTATGTGGACTATCTGGTTACTTGGTGTGTGCAGATTACCGTAGACACTGACCGTACAGTCGTAGCATTTTACAAGTTTCTTAAGAAACACGCATCGATCCCCTTTAAGCTCCAGAAACCAACTACTACGCCTTCAAAACCCGAGACCCCTGATGCAAAAGAGACCCCGGAGAGCACTCAGATCACTGAAACCAGCACTACTGATGTTAAAGATGAGTTGTGAAGAGTTTAATTTTTTTGTTATAATATCTTCTTTGTGCCATCTGGAGTAAGGAATATTTACTAATAGACGACAGTAGAGGCAGTCCGACTAGGAAGGAAGAAAACAAACCCCTCTTCCCGGGAAAAACGAAGAAAACCCATTAAAAGAAAGAGTGAATCAAGGAAAAAGAGAGATATTAACGCAGTCAAGTTTTTGAGTTTATATCTTGTAATGGAGTTGTTCTTCTGAAGAACTAATAACATTTCCTTTCTACCTCCTGAATCTTTTTAAGAGTATTTATGCGGACTTCTATTTGCTTTTTACTGACTTATACACAGCAAGGCAGCTTATTCTATTTTGTGTTGTGTTAATGCCACGGTTGGTTTCTTCTTTTTTTAATGTATGCTAATTTGATGCGTGATATGGCTTTAAAATAACCTGCTTTCCATTTAAAAAAAAAAAAAAAAACCCTTGGTTAACTGCTTTTCTTTGAATAAGGAGAGTGTTTGAAAGTAAGTTTTAACTGCTGCAGTATAAAGCAAAAGTATGCTATAGTATAAAGTTTTCATATCTTAATGTTTAAGTTGTAACTTAGACTCTCAAATATTCTCAAAACTGGCTTGTAAACTGCATTGGTTATTCAACAGTAAAAAGTAAAATAAAAGGACCTTGTGCTAAACTCTGGATGTTTTCAAATTCTTCTGAATGTGTGATGTTATCACAGCAATCTTATTTAACTTTGTAGGGTTATAACTTTGCTATCTTAGTTGTCATTGTTTAGTTAGTAACTGAGTTAAACCCTCAAAGATGAAAAGGATTTTTCTAACAGAATGGGCTATTGTTAGCATGCACAACACAAGGACATTGACCTGCTAGAATCTCCACTTGTAGGTACTTGAGTTTGGCTAAACGTGCAGATGATTATATCACCACTTTTTATGGTCAGAATTCAGGGGAAAGAAAGTCTAAAAGGGTACAAGGATTTGGGTTGCGTTCTCTATTTTTTTTCTCGGCCTTTTACTTGAAGCATTCATGCTTAACTTGGTGTGTTAGGCGCTTCTACACCAAGCTTCAGGGACTCTTGTTACTTGGTTGTTTTCTAACTCATTTGTGGTGGGTCAGTGATGCAACTCGGCATTTCATTTTCCAAATGAAAGCAAGTTTTTTTTTTTTTGGGTATTACTTGTTGTGTATAACAAAAGCAATTCTTAAGTGCTAAATAAAGCTGTACTATCATATAGCTAAGGGTGATTAACTTAATATCATTAACTTACGATGAAATTCTTTCATGCGCATTTGCTTTGCTTCGCATGAGAATTTTCGGTTAATTATTATAAACAGGCAGCTGTTCACGTGCTTCTGTAATAATATGGGATCCACCGAGTGTCTCCCCTCCCAACTCGCAATAGTGGAAGTCTAGCTAAGAAAAACAATACAACCAGCAACAATTTAAAAAGGTTTTCGATTTTTCATTTTCTTCTAACTTTTTACGCTAATAATTGGGAAAAAGAATATTTAAAAAATAAAAATAAATAAATTTATTTATCACGGGACAGTGAGCCGCACTCTTAAAACACCCATGATAAGAAATTATTTCAATAATTTAGTGCTACGTTGTCCTTGTCAACAATTCATTTCACATTTCCTCCATACAATTAATATGTCACCATTAAACTTCAAGGCTGTAGAGAAAAAGAAAGGTAAGCCCTTTTTTTTAAAAAAAAAAAAAAAAGTTTAAGTCATGTATTCATACATGTTGATTTAGGAAGCTTCCTACACCGACAATAAATCTAATTTTATGCCCAAAAAAAAAAAAAAAGGAAAATCTTTACTCCCGTTTTCAGTTTTCCAAGTAAAGGGCCTTTTTTTTTTTTAATTTTTTGGTAAATATTCCGGTAAAGGTCTTGCTACATATATATAATAACGCATATTCTCAAAAGAAAAAAGAAAAGGAAAAATGTATTATATTTATTACCCTTCACATTCAATTTTAAATATTTACACGTTTATTTATCATAATTATCATCCTTTCATATTCAATTTTCAACCAATATATTTGTTATCCCTTCAAATTCAATTTTAAATATTTACACGTTTATTTACCATAATTATCATCCTTTCAAATTCAATTTTCAAAATATATACACGTTTATTTTTTCAATATATATACATATATATATATATATAAAGGTAAAACAGTATAACTCCAGTTGGTTTCCTCTACCAAATCCCCAAACAAAAAACCATTGTGTCTTCCCACAAGAACTTCTGGATCCTTCTTCTTCCCCAAAACCCATTCTCTCTTTCTGTGGATCTTGCGTGTTCTCTCTCTTTCCGCTCCCGTCAATCTAGGCCTCACATTCTCCTCTTCGCTCTTCCCGAGATCTCCTCCTTTTCAACCGCCCTTCTTCCACTTCCTCTCAGATTCAGATCTTCTCTTCTTCTTCTTCGTCTTGTAAACGGCTTTTCACACTCAAGTCTCGCTCAATTCTTCATCAAGAAATCCGAATCCAGATCAGCATTGCCTGTTTCTGCGTTCAATTCGGAAAGTCGCAGTATCGAATTTGCTGCGTTTGTGAATCTTTTCGCAATGGCGAAGCGATTTGGCGAATTCTTCGTGACGCTTCTCTTGCTCGTCGTCTGCGTAGGATCTGCTGTGTCTGCGCTGTCGCCAGAGAGCGCGCCGAGTCCAGCGCCGGCACACGGGGATTCGCCTATTTCTCCTGTGTCCTTCGCATCAAATGTCGGCGCTCCGGCTCCTGTGACTCATCCTCCGATTTCGTCGCCTCCGTCTCCTCCACCGGAGAATGACGCTCCAGGTTCGTCTCCGACGTCTTCTCCTCCTTCTCCTTCCTCGGAGAAATCGCCTGTTCCGTCTCCTTCGCCTGACGCGAGCGACATCAACCACAGCGACATGAACCCGGACGACGAAGAACCGGAGGGATCGTCCGGAGGAATGAGCGGAGGGAAGAAGGCAGGGATCGCGGTCGGAGTAATCGCAGCGGCTTGTTTGGTTGGATTGGGAGGGTTGGTGTACAAGAAGCGCCAGGACAACATTCGCCGATCTCAGCACGGCTACGCGGCGAGGAGAGAGATCCTCTGAAATCTGTATGATTCTCTTCTTAAAGGTCACTGAAATTTTCTACCGCCATTTTTCGTTTCTTTTTGTCCCTGCCATATACAGTGCTTCAGTTCTGGAGATGGTGATTCGATTCGATTCGATTCTTGATATTCTTTACCGACGATGATATTGATAAGAATTTTCTATTTGATAATGATTTCTTTGTTGCAAGAGATATTCTAGTCCATAATAGTCAGTAATGTATTTTTCATTTTTTTAGGATATTAAATTTGGAGCTTTTGTGTAGCTTGATTTTGCTTTCTTTAAATGCGTGGTCGCTGAGCAAAAAGAAAACTGACAATTCCATTGTTGGTGTTTTCTTTTTCTCGATGATTTCGCCGAAGCGTATTTTTTCTTCGACCTTTTCTTTTTGGTTCCTTCTTCCTTGCAGTAAAAACAAAAAGTTTCTGAAAACAAAATGCATGTGAAGTGAGTGCTTTGGTGAACATTGACTTTAAGGGGAAAAAGAGAATTTAAAAAAGAATGTCTACATTTGATTAAGTTGTTGCAGGTTTTTAAAGAAAGCAATTTAATTTTAAATAATTCAAGCGAAATAAATTTGAATTCTGTGAACCACGTACCAAAACAAAAGGCTAAATCAACATACAATTTTCAAAGAAAATACGTTTCCATAAAGAACATGATCCGATGAAACTTAAATGAAAAACAATACCCGATTCTCTCACAAACGGAGACTTTGAATCCCCCTTTAATTTTAAAAATAAAAACTTCAGTGCTCTTGCTTTTTAGCATGCAGATTGTTTTCTGGGCCTGCCTTAAAGCGAGAACGAAAAGAAACAGTAAAAATTACACTAAATGACCTTTTTTTAAGAAGTGAATCAAATTTATTTTTATTTTACAAATATAATTTTTATCTTTTTTTTTTTTAAATTACATATATTGAGAATCTTAAAATACTTATAAGTAATTTTTTCATGTATTTATTTTTATTTTTTTAACAAATCTTTTTATTTTTCTTATAGTTGAGTCGTTAAAAAAAATGATATTAGGAAAACATAAATATACTTAATTAATTACAATATAACTTAAGCCACAAAAAAAATCATCCATTTCATTAAATTACTTGTCATAAAATTTTATAAAAAATAATACAAAAAGCAATAAAAATGAATAATTTAATATTGTTTGTATTATTAATCCAGAACATTAGCCCAACCTAGTATCGTTATCACTTGAAGTCCTAAAAATGAATGTCATTAAAATATCATTAATATTATGTATCATTAATTTAATGATACATCAATTATATAACCTATAAGACATACAAAAAGACTTCATAAATACTATTTTATTAATTTAATTACCTATCACTAAAAAATTTCATCACCACTTGAAGTCTTAAAAATTGAATGTTATTGGGTATCATTAACTTAATAATATATTAATTATATAATCTGTAAGACATAGAAAAAGACTTAATAAATACTATATCATTAATTTAATTATAACATCTTAATTTTAATTTGCTAGTAAAATCATGATTTTATAAAAAAAAATTTATCTTTTAGTTGAAGAAATTTTAAAATCGTTATTTTGGATACCAATTTAAATTTAAACGACAAACAGTTTAATTTTAAGGATTTTTTAAATAAAATTATATCATAATTCGTTTAAAATCTTATATATATATATTTTTATTATTTTAAAAAATAAATTAAAACTAACAATATTATTATTTAAGTCATTAATAATATTTATAATATGAAGACATATTTTAATTTTATACATAAAAAAGGGCCTTGTTTGCTCAACAAAATATGCAACATTAGCCAATCCATTAGTCTATCCAACCTTTTGGAAATTAATGTCAGTTTTTTTTAAAAGCAATGTCAGAATTTTGATCTGTCATCTGACTCGACTACTTTTGGGTTTGTCAAATGTGTCTTGACTATTGAACCTTCAAGGACCGAATGGGATAGGTTCTCCTTTTGCTTTTAAGCGCTAGGAGAAAAAAAACATGAATTAGACCTTGTTAATTGGTGTTTATATAATGTATATTTTTTTTATTTGAGAAAAGCTTTTAAATTTATTAAAAACAAAAATTTATATTATTATAAAAAGTAATACAATACAAAAATATAAATAGAATTTATTATTGGCAAATATAATGTAAGGTAAATTAAAAAGTTTTTTATAAACACGAAAGAAGTGGTTTATAAAAATCAAAAGCTTAAACAGCTTGTTTATTCAAATAGGTTTAAAAGCAGTCTTTAGATTGAATAAGCCAAAAGTAACATATTTTAAGCTATTCTAAATGAGGCCTAAAATAGCTATACACTTTGTTTAGGAAGCCATTTAAAAAAAAAAAATCAATTTACTACAGTGTAAAACTTTCATATTTTATAATAGTTTGTTACAATATAAAACTCTCACATGCTACAATACTTAGGTTTCAACTTCAAGTTTTGCTATAATATTTAAGTTTCAACTTCAAGTTTTAACCAATTGGTTAAGGAGACAATTGATCCAATTACGTTTATCGAATTAAAATATGACTTTAATTTGTAAAAATTCTACAATGTCTTATAATGATATCATTAAAATTATTTATATATAATTATATAATACAATATATAATATAATTAAGATAATTACTATATCATTAAAGATATTTTTAAGCTATTTTAAATAGTATTAGATTTTAATTTTATAATAATAATTTAGACACATATTGTAATTTTTTCTTAAAGAATTTCTCGAACCCGTAGTCAAAAGAGCCAGAGCTGATTAACTCCAACAAAGACAAGAGATCATAATCATTTGTGGGACAAAGTAATAAATCAGAAGCCAAAATGGGTCATTTTAAAACATTATTGAATAATAAGAATTGAATGTAATCAACTTACACAGAAATTTATTATGCCAAATCTCTCTCTCGCGTTAAAGCAATACAACTTAAAAGACTTTCTATTGATCAAGATTAATGGGGGCATTACAATGCTGTTTCTGACAGTAGATAGGATCATCCTCCACATTACGCTTCTTGATATGCGTATAAATGCATCTGCTGTAGCTTATATGTGCCTAAGCTTTTGGTAAAATCTGTTCATAACGCGACCCTCTTCATCATTTAAAATCTTCTGACCTAGCACTAAACATATAACAGAATTGGGAGCCTTCATTTTCACTATAAATGCCTTTATTTCTCTGCCAAACAGAAAAGGCTGAACTGTTTATTCTTCTGCGGGAGGGTCAACCCAGCGGCCATGATCTTTAATTAGCTGGATCAAGGCATTGGTGGCATGTTCCATCTCTATTCCACGCTTCACCACAGTCTGAAACATAATCCAGCTTCCCATCAATCCAGGCCATTTTCATTATTTAGATCAAAATCACAATTTTATTATTATTATTATTATTATTTTGTTACATAATGTCTAAATTCTAAAAAGAAACCAAACTGAGAGCTTAGAATAATAAAAAAGACACTAGAGCTTGGCCGCTTCCCTAGTCATTTTGAGCCTTTCTAATCAATTAGTTTTAGCACTTGAACGACGATAAAGGAATAATTCTTATATTCTGTACAAGATAAACCAAAAATTTTCCACACCGGACCTATTTAAGATTTAGCAGGAAAGTGAGAATATACCTTTCCAACGTATAGGTCAATCTTTCCAGGAGCACCACCAACGTACCCAAAATCGGCATCAGCCATCTCTCCAGGTCCATTGACGATGCAACCCATAATTGCAATCTATCACAGGAAACCGAAAAAGAAAAAAAAAAGAGTTATTTTTATATTGTTTAAAGTCACTCAAATAAATTCACTTTCAAGATCATCTGATCATCAAGAACATGAATTAAGCAATTACCGAAACGCCAGGCAGATGTAACGTCTTCTCCCGAATCTGTGCACTTATTTCTTGAAGGTCAAACAATGTTCTGCCACAGGATGGGCATGAAACGTACTCCTGCAACAACATATAAGAAATTATCAAATGATTTTCACATCATATCTTTTTGATGTTTTAAATCCCTTTATATGTTATAAACACAGTACCGTCTTTGTGTTCCGCATTCTACACCCTTGAAGTAGGTTGAAAGATGTATTTCTAAGAAAGTCAAAATCCTTATCCGGAGCTTCTAATAGAACACCATCTCCAAGTCCATCAACTAATAGGGCCCCTGCATTGCTGCCGGCACCGATGACCAAGTCATCCCTGCAAGAAAATGGTTTCAAGTCAAAACTCTTCATGCCTTCCTTCAAAGTAAAATAGGAGAATTTATCTCGTACTTACCTGTGGATCCCCTTTGGAAAGCTAATGTGGTGTATTACAGGAAAGTTCAGGGTATTATCTGACAAATACTCAAATAGCCTGGAGCAAATACAAAGGTACGGACAGGGTTAGGAGTGGCCAAGACACAGAAGCAGGAACAAAAATGTTGATACTAGAATTTAGTAGGATTACAAAATTAAGCAACCGTTTATGCTGTCAAATAACTTCTTATTACCTCCTTGCTGCATGCACTCTGCTATTTTTATCTTCATCAAAGGGAAGATCATGAAGAATCATAGTAGCATCGATGCCTTTGAGAATCTCCAGTTCTTCATAGGGCTCATCACCACGTAAGGAGACAACCAAGCGTGTTCCTGCAATGGAGCAGGTTAAACGTGCATTAGCCAATATATGCTGGGAATTATAGACCGAACAAAAATCATTCCTTCCCATTAATGAAACCTAGATCTCCATCTTCCTCCCTCCTCCCTCTAGGAAACAAGGATACAGCTTGGCTGTAGAGGAAAATGTTTAAAAAAAAAAAAAATACTACTTCCTTGAATAGCTCAACTTTTGAAAATTTTTGACAGAGTGTACCTTCAGGCAAAAGCTTGTATGCACCAGTTGTCAACTCCTTAAGATTTACTAGAACGATGGCGTTTGGCAATGGCTTTGTTAGCTGCTCTGATAAAGGAGTTATAACTCCCAGACTTACGTCTATCAACCTTTTGAGGGTTAATCGCTGATCAAATAAAAAGGAAGATTTTAGTCCTTTCCATTCCCTTGAAGTTGCAATATTGCAAAAGCGCATTAAAGCATTAAATGAAATTTACTATAGAGGATGGGCTTGAAAAAATTGAGAGAAAGAGTAGGCTATTGCTTAAAAAAAGGAAAGTTCAGTAGGATTCTCACAGCATTATCATCATCAACCGGTGGAAGTTCTCTCAATAAGATTGAGTCTACTGTTGCCAGATCCTGAATCAATGGAATAAAAACTCGTCAAACAGATAAGAATCTTAAATGGCACGAAACAAATACCAATTTCATACAATTGCTGAACAGTACAAAAGGGAAAATATAGACCTTAAATGGCATGCCAACAACAAGTTTTGCAGCTAGTGACCTGTAGAGGAGCTCTGGTGTCTGGAATGAACAAGAAAAGTTCAGAAAATTTTCCGGATTCCAGGATCAGCTTTCCCAAGTCCCCAAAGGAGCCAAAAGAAACAAAATGGAATAAAAGAAAGTATAATGCCAAGTGCAACCTTTAGTTGATCAAGGGACACAGACATGAGAACAGAACCATCACGATGCAGGACACCTCTGTAGTCGACCTCTTCACCCTGTAAAATGAAGTTTTAAATCTCTGTCCAAAATGATAAAACTTAGGCAGCAGAATTTCATAAAGAGATGCCAACATTCCAAGATATTTAATAGCTAACCTCTTTCTGAATAGGCAGTTGACCAGATCGGCGTTGGAAATCGAAATAGTGTCTGTGTTTCTCTTCAAATGGAGCCTGAGGCAAATTGATACCATCAAGGAAGTTAAAGTGGATTCAAACATAAAGTCGAAGAGCAGCATCTTTAATTAAATGAAAGGATCAGAACCCTACCACCCCTTTCTGAAGTTTGGCAGCTTTGGTACCAAGGTTGGCCAGCCGTCTGCAAGGATCTATCTCCTCTTCAGGCGGTTCTGTAAGTGAAACCCTAATAGTATCACCCAAACCATCCTGCACGTCCAATACCGCATTTTTGTTACTAAACAAGTACTAAAAAACATTTCTAATTCAGCTAGAAAATTATGGTGGGTTTATAGAAAGCATATAACTGAAAGCAAACCAAGAGTCCATCAAATTATGAAGCCACACTACAAAGGTACCTGGAGAAGGGTCCCAATGCCAATTGCAGATTTCATCCGCCCGTCCTCACCTTCTCCCGCTTCAGTAACTCCCAAGTGCAACGGGTAGTCCCAGCCTTGAACAGACATTTCAGCGACAAGGAGACGATATGCCTGGACCATGACAACTGGGTTGCTTGCTTTCATCGAAAATACAAAATTATGGAAATCCAACTTCCTGCAAATCCTTGCAAACTCGAATGCAGATTCAACCTGTTTGAGAAAGACCATTTAGAGTGACACCCTTTAGTTTTATGAGTCAGAGAAGTAAGTGTTAAAAGCTGTTCAGCTAAATGACAAAAAAAAATTTCTTCACCATTCCCCTTGGAGAATCCCCATAGTAGCTCATGATACGATCTGAAAGGCTCCCATGGTTTGTCCCAATACGCAATGCTCTTCCATACTTTTTACATTTCTCAACCAACGGAGTAAAAACCTGGCATTGAAAACCACAGAGCAATTAAGTAGAATATAAATCTAAATTTGCAAGAAAAGAAAGTGACAGATAAGAACGAGACATGGGGCATTTATTATTGAAAGTTCATCCACTTAGTGAATGTAACCTTACCCTTTTCATTATCTTTCTAAGATATAGTCACTGTGATGTACTCATACTTGTTTTAAATTTTTATACAACAAAAAAGGATGTTGCATAATTGAGGAAATTGCTCACGAAGTTCTAAATGCTTTGGATATTAGACATTGTTGATGATTATAATGAATGGTTTAACCTGCTCAATATGGTCAAGTTCTTTTTGATAGTCCTCCTCAGTGTACTCTAGCTTCTCAAACTGAGCCCGTCTGTCAGCTACAAAAAGCATCTTACGTGAATCCAGAAGAATTGCAACCGTTTACTAAAAGAATAAAACAACTGAATGAAAAGTTCTTACCAAAATTTCCAGGGTTGACACGAATTTTGTCAAAGCATTCGGAAACTCTCAATGCTACAGAAGGAGCAAAATGGATATCTGCCACTAGAGGTATATTGTAACTGCACATGCAAATGACAGCAACGTTATCTATCCCCGTACCCTGTTTGAGTGTGACTAAAATTCTCAAGTACTGACCATAAAATGCATCAAACTTACTTCTTCTGCACAAGTGTATTCTTAATATCAAAACATGCATCTGCTTCTTTCTTCCCTTGTACTGTTATTCGCACAATATCTGCTCCCTTGTCTGCTATTCTCATAACCTATAGAAATAATATAAATTTCAATCAAAACTAACCTAAAAAGTTAAAATCAATAATAAAATTTCGGGCTATTAATAAATCAGCCGACCATTCAGAGAAATAAATGAATAAATCGTCCACTCAACCTCTTCTATTATTTTAAAAAACTACTGTAAAATATTTCTACAGCCTACAGTATTATTCAATCCTTACCAGATAAATAGCCACATGTAATGTCAAGTTAACCCTTTAGGTAATATAGCCACTTAATAGAACATGAAATACAACATATTCCTAGCATAGCCAGAGATATGATTAACGTAACAATATGTCAATCAAGTTTCCAATGACAAAATAAATAGAAGCTCATTTATATTTAGCTGATCCACAAGGGAAGTTAAAAACCTGTTCAACTGTTCCAGCAACATCCTTGGTGTCAGTTGTGGTCATTGTTTGAATCCTTATGGGATGCTCGCTCCCAAGAGGCACATTTCCCACCATTACAGTTCGTGTTTTTCTTCTCACGGTTTTGTGCAGAGATTCGCAGTACTTTTGTCTAGGTACTACATCCAGAAATTAAAAAAAAGGGTTAATAAACTAACTTTTGCATTCCATAGATAACTAAACACAAGGCCTAAAGGAAAAAAATTGAAACAAGAGTTTCTCTTCTTTTTCTTCTTTCTTTCAAATTCTGCAAAAACAACACAAAGATCTTGATTTATGGAAGAAAATTATTACCTAACAAAGGACTTCCTTCCGACGCGGGTTGAAGTTCGGCAATATCTGGACCGGGATTTGAATTTCTTATGACCGAGACTCTTGTTCTAGAGAACTTAACCCTCTTCAAATCAGAAACTTTCACAAAATCCATGTTCTTGGCGAAGCCCAAGCCAGAGTCCCTGCTTTTCAGGGCCGCAAAAGAAGCTGGCACAGCTCCGGTTGCCATTTCTGCACCAGTAAAGCCTTTACTTCACAATTCCAGAAAAAAATTCGTTATGAATTTCGCTCGTTCCTAGAATTATTATCATGTGTTTTGGAATTGACAAGCCTTGTTTAGTTGCCGCAAAAATCAAGCTCATTAAATTACAAAGTTCAGATTTCAGAAGGAAAAAAAAAAAAAAAGATCACTCCTCCACCGGCCAAAAATGATATTAAAAATAAAATAAGTAACAAAAAGTCAAACTTTTAGAAATAAAAAGCTAAAACATCATTTTTCTCTTCGCAAGTTTCCGAGCAACCAAACAGTGCTTATTCATAGTAAACCAGATGGATTTAAACCCGAATCATACTAAATAAAATTCTAAAAAAAATTCACATAACGACCAGAAGCACCCCAGATTGAGCCTAATTACTCAACTAAAAACTTTCAGGAAAAACAAAATTGTTCTTTTTGTTCGGAAGATTAACGATGAGCAGCACAAGCTCGAAAGAAGCTTCAATGGAGGTAGAAATTAAGGATTTTCGTAAAAAGCTTTACCTGGAAATAAAATCAAACAATCTGTCAATCTCTCAGCTTGAAAATGTCTTGGATCAAAAGCGACAGAGAAGTCCCTGAAGGAGAAGGAAACTGACGGTCGTGATTAGGCCGAGGAGTTTCACAAATTCAGAACTGGTTTATAGTTTGGACTTTTATTTTCCCAGAAAAAAATCAGGGTGTGCAGTTCTGCTGTGGATGGGGATTTGTGGGAGAGAGAATTAAACGACAAAAAGGTTTTTCCCTCGGCATCTCTTTTATCAAATTTTTGTAAATTTATTTGCAGCCGTTTGTCGTTGACCGCTCTTTCTTTGCACATTTGGTCCTCGTAATTTTACGCTTTTTTTATTTGCCCCAAAGTTTTAAATATTTGCAAGTTAGCCTAATCAATGAATAAAACTGTGCTCTGTGTCTACCCTCTCAAATCCACCTGCCCTATCAAAGTGAATAGTTAAACATTTTTTAGTATAAAATTCTATAACCTTAGAGGATTTTCTTAAACACCAATATTTTATTATGATTTTTATTTTATGAGGAATTTTTGTTGTCATGTAATCATTGATTGGTTTTTTTTTTTAATTTTTTTCATTGATTAATAGCAACTCATGGTGCAAAAAGTGTTTTTATTTTTAATCTTTATTAGAATGTCAAATGTGATAAGTAATTATATTATTTAAGATAAAATATTTTAACATCATGTTTAGTGATCCATAGGGGACGGAGTACGTGATTGCAACTTTAAAATAATAATTTTTAAGTCCCGAATGCTTTTTCTTTTTCCACTCTAACATTATTAGACTACTATTTACATTATTAGGGTGTTTGATAAAGTTTGTCAGAACCAAGTTTTTAGCTCAAAACACCATAGCATGTGAAAACTTTATACTATAGCAATTTTTTTTATTTTTTACTGTAATATGCAAAAATTTTACACTATTTTTTAACTAAAAAGTTGATTATCAACTTTATTAAACACCCTAATATTGTATACTCAACCCCCTATTTTGGACTTTGACCGACAACAGTATTGGGTTTGCAATTTGTAAGTATCTTAAGGACTAAAGTGCAAGAATTACGAACACATAGCAATGCAGCAGCCAACCAAGAATCTAAGCGAGTCTTTTGCGATATTACATAGCGGTAAATACGACATAAAATCCCCTAATATATTGTTTAATCTAATTCAACTCTTAATTTATTTTATTTATCAAATAAAATTCTTTGTTTTGTGCTTCTCTTTTACATTTCAAATCATATTCTTGTCGAACTTCTCTTTTACAATGTGTTTAACTGGACGAAGCATTCTCTTCACAAAAAGGGGCAAAAATAAAGAGGAATAATTTCCATGTAATAATTTTTTTTTTGAAAATAATAATGTTTTTTCTGTCTTTAGAAATTTTTATACCAAATAAAAATTTATATTACAGATTTAACATATGTGTTTGAATGCTACCATATGAACCACTTGGAAATCGTTAGGGACTTCACAAAAGTCCACGTTCAAGAAAATAATTTTTGAAAAAACGAAGAAGCAGATTACAATATATATATATATATATAAACACACACATATACATATATTTTGAATAAAATATCATATCGAGCGTACAAAATTAGGTATAATAGATAAGTTGTAACTTACAACAACCAAAGTAGCGAGGCACGTGAAATCAGAGAAGGCGGCTGGGCTTTTATTTTAGTAGTCGTTCTCTTGTTGACTTCCTCTCGCAAGAAACTATCTTTGTTAATACAATAAATATATATATATATAAGAGTAATTTGAATGGTTATATTTTTAACTGTTGTTATTAATTATGTAATATAAATCAGATTATTGTAATTAATTAAGTAATTTATTAAAAATATTTATAATAACTAATAAAATTAAATTTTTATCATATCATATCAGTAATTATTATTAAAACATACGTTTAATAAAATTATTATCATTAAAAATACAACCATTAAAAACAAACATATATATATATATATATATATATACACATACACACACTCGTGAGTAATGTTAGTACATGTGCATGTGGTTGTCTTTTCTCTTCAAAATTTGCTAGACAGGTGGGCCCAAGTGTAATATTGACATTTCAATTTCAAGATCACATTATAAATGCTTTCTTTGTTTTCGTTTTTTTTTTTTTTTTTTTTTTGAGAATTTATTAATGCTTTCATTTTCTTACAATACTACAATGGACATAGTATCACACAATGTCTACAAATCTAGAACAGATAATTCAAGGTCAACGTCTTGGAAGAGTAGATTGGATCCTGATTCATCGGTTTTGGTTGTTGAATCATAATTTTGCATTAAAAACTTGTTGGCATTATTATTCAATCAAGTAATAGTAAAAACAGAAAGCTGGGGTACACATCTTGAAACTCAGGGAAAGAAAACAAACCATGACTAGAAGCTGATTGGTGGCTAGTGCTTGGACCTTTTTCTATGAGGGGCCCATTTTGAATGAAAGTCCTACACAACCTATAAATGTCAAAACTATAAAATACAATTAAAATTAATTACGTAATCATATATTTTAATTTTAATTTATTTTAATTTATTTTTTATTTTTAAAAACTACAAAAATATCATTTAAATTTAAAAAATTTTGTTTCAATTTCATCTATATATATAGATAAAGCTATATAAAATGACATAATTACCTTTAAATGGCTATGAAAAATATACTATAGAAAAAAATCCTGAAACAAAGCATCTAGTTTCAGAAAAAGATATTAAGTTTTATGATTTTTTGAGTTAATTAGAATTTTTTTTTTAATTTTCTCAAGAAAAAATATATATTTTAAAAATAAATTCGGTCTAATTAACAATATATTTGTCTTATCTTCATATTTTTTTGTCTAAAAAATTATGTGAGGGATAAAAAAGGAAAGAAGTTTTTCAAATTCAAAGAACGCATAAATAGTTTCTTAAAACAAATGAATAAATTGAAAAATTCTTAAAACAAATGGATAAATTAAGAAATACTTAAAACTATGATGTATAATTATATAATTAACCCAACAAAATTTTTATGTGAGCCAATTTAAAAACATCCACCGGTTATAATCGGAGGCATAGCGTAGCTTCAAATCCATCTCAAAGGCTTCAAATCCACACCCAAGAATCTCAAAGGTTTCAAAAAAAAAAACAAAAAAAAAAAAAAAAGAGAGATCCACCAAAAAAAAACTTTGATGATAGGATGGTTTGGAACTTTTTTCTCTTTTTGGGTTTCACATGGGACTCGTGATTGAACGAAGCACACTGTGAAATGTTTATTGAAATAGTTATGAAAGAGACAAGGCTAATGCAAAACCGCACTTAATTATACTATAATTCCTGAAAACGATTCGTTATACCAAAAAATAAATAAACAAAATACAATGAGGTAAACGTGGAGATAGTTCCAATAATGCGAGTATGGGCATCCTTCTGCCAAGGCCATAGGATATCAAATCTACGAAAGGAGAGCTGCACATGGTCTCAAGTAGCCATCAATTCTTCCACTAAAGAATGCCTTTCCAGGATCGCAACAGTCTCCACCTTTGCACTGCAAATTCAATGCCAAAACACAACACAGTTAAATGCCCATATATATATGTGTGTGTGTGTGTGTGTGTGTGTTTATATTTTTTTTGTTTTAATTTTTTTGTTTGAGGTAATGCCCATGACTTCACATATACACATGCCCAAAACAAATAAAACATCAGGGTACGACACGATATAAAAGACATCAATTTCAAGATTTAAATAAATAATTGAAAAATTATGGGCATATACTGAATCTCTACGACAGGGGAAAAAAAGAAGAGAGGCAAAAATAGGATCTTTACCTTCCGGGTCTGAGGATTTTGTACTTCCCCAGTTTGGTGAGGTCCACAACTGTTGAGCCTGCTCTACCTGAAGGAAGCTCACCACCATCATAAACATAGGCACAGTGTTCCCACAGATTCTCAAAGTCCTTGATGCTAACACTGCTTGGCTGCCCGCTTAGATTTGCGCTAGTAAGAGCCAGCGCGCTCCCCAGTCCACGAGAAACGACCCTTACGAAGTCGTAATCGGGCACCCTAACTCCAATACTGTCCAGTCCCGGGTTTAGAGACTTCTCAAGAATACTTGATTCGCCTAGATACATCAAAATGACCCCATAATGGTTTTCGAAAATGTCAAAGATGATCAACATTACTATTTTAATTATAAACAGTGTGAAGAACTAAAGTGAGAAGATAGTAACTCAATGTTTCCCATTAGTAAAACATTTTTTATGTTATATAGGCCATGTTTGTTTTTGTTCTAAAAATTTTTGAAAATGTTTTTGTACGTTTTTCAAAACAAAAATTTTAAAAATACTTTCAATACAATTCCTACAAAATTTTCATTTTTCAAAACAAAAACATTTTTATCTGTTTTAAAAACAATACTAAACGGCCCCATAGTTTTTTAAACTAAAAAGTCATAGTTTCTTCTTTTCCCTGCAAAGTCCAACATCTGGAGAACAAACCTCGCTTTAGTACAACAGTGACAGGTCCTGGAAGGAGAGCCTCGAGCAACCCATTTGGCAAATGATCTATGTCAGCAAAGCGCTTTATTTCCGACACATCCCCAACGCATATTGCAAGAGGGCTTGTGTGTTTACGCCCTTTAATCTCATAAATCCTATTAACTGCTTCCAAAGAACTGCAGTTACGCTCCCACAGAAGGAACCAAAAGTTAGCGCCAGTTGATCACTGGGACTATCCATACAAAATTAAGGCTGGCCTATATAATACAAACTTCCGCAACTGGTAAGTTCACGTTTTTTTTTAAAGCATTATAAGTGATAAGCCGAAAGTTTTCCCCCGTAAGCAAAAGACTAACAACATAAGAAACAGTTGTGTAAGATTACGAGTCATCGTTTCTATTTGGAAAGTTCACCTAATATCCAAACATATACACTCTAAGGCAATGTTAAAATACAAGTTATTACAACAATTTTGGTTTTGGAAGATAAAATAACACTCCCAAGTTGAAAACATGACTAGGGTGTCAAAAAAAAAGGGGTCCCGTGTGCTTTAGATGTGTAATCTTCATTTAATATCCCGAAATCTTTCTTTCTTTTCTTTTTTTATAATTTCCTTTTTTTTGGAGTAATAGTAGTCTGATATTTCATTTTTGAGAAGAACATATCAACATGAAGATGTTTTGGAAAATTTCACTCAAATCCAATATTAAGAGGCCCCCAAATGCAAGTTATAACAAAAGAAATAAAAAAAATTACCAACAATGTCTCTCTGAGGAATTTAATCAAACAGTTCCAAGACAAAGACAAGACGGCAAGTTTGAATAATACCAAGCATCACAGGCGAATCCATAGAGTGTATCAGTGGGCACGGCAATGACCTCTCCGGCTCTAAGAGCTTCGCAAGCCTCTTCGGCGTAAGTATCGGAGGCTGGAAAAACAACCCCACGTTTATTCTCAACACAAACACCGTTTTTCTCAGAACTCAAAGCCATTTTCTTTCGAAAACCTCCCCCCAAAATCGTAGAATTTCTCGAGGATGACAAAAACCCAATGTAGGGTGCGCCTAATAGAGTCACGTAGTTCAGTTCAACATGTAAAATTTTCAGCTAAAATTATAATATAGAGAGAGAAAAGAGAGAGAGATAGAGAGAGACTGACGGGTGGTGTGATTAAAGAGCACCTCTGAGACCGAGCGAGGCAGAGAAAGAAGGAAGCAAAGGAACGTTGAGCAGAGGAAGTCTAACTGCAATTCTCGTTGGGAAGTTCATCGTACTCTTTGCAGAGGCTAACTGACCGTTTGTCTCGTTAATGTGTCAGTATCCACCTGATGCCCTAAGGTAAAAACATGTTGCTCGTCTTCAAAACGTCATGTCGTCTTGGCGTTGAAATTGTGATGTCGTTATTTTTTTTGGCGCGAAACAATGTGTCGTTTATCTTGTACTAGCTTCAGAGAGTTATGTACTTATGCCTTGAGGGACAAAAAAATAAAAATAAAAATAAAAATAAATGAAGACGCAAGCCGTTTCTTTTTAGTTGCTGAACTTCCTCAACGACATGCAGTTTTTTAGTTTTTACTTTTTTCCGTCGTTTGATAGGAAAAACGACATGTTTGTACGAAGGCTAAAAGTATTGTTCTTAAAATTAAGGAAAGGGTCATTGATGCTAAGGGTCTTTAAACTTCGAGATTCCTTTTATCTTACCTTTTAAATTTTAAAAATCATCACTTTATTACTTCAAACTTTTATGTTTTTTCATTTTGATACTTTTAGATAATTTTCTGTCAACAGTGAAAGAAATAAACCCACATGAAATGCAAGTGGAGTTGTTGAAACTGTTTATGGTCTAATAATGCCCTCCTGTACCTAACATAGCAAAACACTAAATTAAAAATCTTCAAATTATTTTTTCCAACTTTTTAAATGGGAGTAAATCATAATTCTCCAAATTATTTTTTTCCAACTTTTTAAATGGGAGTAAATCATAATTCTCACATAAAAATGTATAGTCTCACATGAAAATGTATTTTTACCTCTATAGATCACCCCATGCAACTTACATGGGTTTATCTTCAGCAATTTTAACAAAAAATTTGAACAAAGGACGCAAGGTATGGACAAATAAAAGTTTGAGGCAATGAAATGATTTCTAAATTTGAAAAACAAAATAAAAAACACCTTAAAATTTACATGCCATACTTACATGGGTTTATCTTCAGCAATTTTAACAAAAAATTGAACAAAGGACGCAAAGTATGGACAGATAAAAGTTTGAGGTAATGAAATGATTTCTAAATTTCAAAAACAAAATAAAAAACACCTTAAAATTTACATGCCATTAGTGTTAATATTTTAGAAATTTTTTACATTCTAAAGTATTTGTATGCCTAAATTGAAAAATAATAGCAAAATTCTTAAGAGTAAATTGAAAAAAAATATATATAAACGTGTATGCTAATAACTGAGCATGTAAGCACACCCAACGGTTTGTAAACAACTTTTATTTTTATTTATAAATTTATGATTTAAATAATTAAATAATCTATGTTAATATTTATAGAATAAAGCATAAGAGTATATCATTTTTCTGTCGACTTGGGATGCCGTTTTACATTTTAATATTTGCCACCCATTGCTTTTGATATAATGGTATCTATTCTTTTAAAGGTTTACACTTAATAGCAAAATTATAACAGCATTTACTTCAAAGTGATATTCCAAATATAAAGTGAACTTGTATTCGTAGAATTTCTTACTTCTGAATTTTCAGATAATTGAAAGATCCGTTCACTACAATTTCAACACAAGAAAAACTAATTTGGCTTAATCACGTAAATACTACTTCTGTTTTTGCTAAAAATAAAAAAACCACTTTTTTCACAACTTTTGGGTTATAAAATACCAAAAAAAAAAAAAAACAGCTCCTGCGATATCATTTTCTTCTCTCCATTTGCTCCATTGTGCACCGTCTTCCTCCCTTCTTCCCCTCTCTCCTCGGCATAGTGGCCTCATTTTTGTCTGCCCATTATTGCCACACAGCCTCCTCTTTGCCATATCGATCGTCGTTGTGCAGCTTCCTCATCATCACGTGCTCCTTTTTTGCACAATCTAAGCCATTGGATCTTGTTGCATGAGTCAATCTGCATCAATACCAACCACAAGAATCTAGCTAGTTGTGACTGGATCATGCCTCCACGTACCCCACCCCACCCCACCCCACCTCACCCCACGCCAATCTCCAACCTTCTTCCTCCATGCTAACTAATTGGATCTGACAATGGAAGTGCAATGTTTGCGTTTAGAGAGGATTCATAATATTTAAATGAGGGTAAAATAACCTTTTTGCCATGTAATAATGGTATGTTCCTAAGTTTGTGGGAGAAGGTGGTAGAGATGAACAATTGGATTACCAAAGCGTTGTTAGGCCTAATTAACTCAACTAGTTTCATGTGGCCGAAATATCACTTAGGCGTAAGGAATTCATATGTATTTATTTACATGGTAGAGCCATGTTGTCCCCCGAGGACAATATTATATAAAAACATATTTATGAGAAGGGTAAACTTCAAAACGTGAATTAAATCTAATTAAACTAATTGTAATGTTATTTTAGTTAAAAATTTTGGTTTAACCATGCCCTTGAAATTTTTGTAGGCACTGTATATCTACATATATCCTTATACATACATACATACACACACACATATATATATATATATATATATATTCACTAAGACTGATGTACTTATCCCTCCCAAATGGGAAATCATAGAAAATAGAAAATATCACTTCTTCAAATGGGAAATCATAGAAAATAGAAAATATCACTTCTTCAAAACTAATTGTAGTAAAGAACAAGTTTTAAAAATATTTGTAATAAATGTTTAAATTTTTAATGTAAACAATTTATTTACCTTTTTGTTTATAGTGTAAATAATTCTCATTTATACAATAAAAAAATTCATGATGCAAATAATATATTTACTTTTCTTTACAATGTAAATATTTCTTATTTACGTTATAAATCTACTATTTACTATAAATATTTTCAAATCTTAATATTTGCTTCAAAAAGTTTCAAAATCATCACGTTTTCTCCCTCTAAAACTCCTCTTTAACTTACTTATTGATCAAAATAGTAGTATAAAGACGGTTTTAAAAGAAAACCAATCATGGGTAGCCGGCAGAAAACCACCCAGACACAAGCGTGCGCTCGCCGCGCGCACACACACACGTAATGTGTATATGAAACGACAAGTCTTTTTTTTTGTGTATTTATTTAAAAAAAAAAAGACTCATATTCTGTCTTAAAACAGCTTGTCGTTTTCCTTTTAAACTTTTTTTTAGTCATTTCAAATTGATTTGAAGCTCCACAAGTTTCTTTCGTCTGAAATTGGTAACGAGCCGCAAATGCTAACAAGACCAAATAAGTTCGCCTTAAAGGAAAGAAAATGAACCATTCACTTGTAATTAACACCTAAAGAGATGGATTTTAATCGTTTATCGAGATGCCAAGTGTTGGGCAAATGTAATAGAGACATAGTAGATTAAGCTTTTTTCTGGAACATCTGATCGACAAATTTTCCTGCTACACATAAAAAGCCTGTACAATTGGTGTAAAAATACTCAAAGATACTGGCAAGTGGAAACCCATATTACAAAAGCCACTAATGCTCTCATCTCAATCAAAATAAGTTTTCACAACCGCTTAAAACATAATGTATGTATGAATCATCAATTCAACTAACTGAAGCTCCCACTAAAAGTGCCTGGATTTCGCCTACAGTTTGGAGGCCAATATATCCTAATCTGAATATACACTTCCGGGGATCGGTTTTTCCCCCGGTTATGGCATTACTTGAGAAGCATGGCTCTGTTCTGACGAAGCTCGCCTTCTTCTTTTCCATCTCAAGAACTCAACGATGATGGAACTCCCGCTCATGGAAACACCAAGCCCGGCGAATGTCGCGAGAAGAATACACAACACTGCTTGCACATGAATCTGAGGCCACAAAAAAAGTCAACATTAAAGAAGAAAAGGCCATGAAATAAATATAACTTGAATTAAGTTGTGTATCGGGATTTCAAAGAAATCCTCATTTTTTTAGAACGGATATCATCTGTTTAGATTAATCATTGTGTTCAAACCAAGGTCGCAAACACCATGCTTGACTAAGTTGTAAATAAAGACAGTATAGAACTTGGGTTAGTTTCGATATAATGAGAGGAAGAACATCATTGGGATTTCATTAACAACAGAAATATAATTTATTTCTGAGTTAAGACCATTCCAATAATCTGAATCTGCCACGCATAAATAAAACGGATCTGGGAGAAATTATGGTTCAATTTGCCACAAACAGTAGCAACTAACGAGAACTAACTACTCATTAGTTGCTACTGGCATGTACTTGAGCATCCATTCACCAAGAACAAACAGTTGAGAGGTTTAGGTCTTACCAAGGAGTAAAATATATGAGCAAAAAGAACCACCAGAGCAAATTGAATCGATGCGTAAACCCATACGAATCTTCTCTTCGCTGAACAGAAAAGGCAATATGGTTAGGGAAGTGAATACAAAATCTCCCAGAATTACAACATCGTCTAGGGCCATACAAAAACAAAACTCATTCACAGCCAGAGATGGTAATATTTATCTAGCTATTTCTATTATGCTGCAGTTCATGACTAATCCTAGCTGCTATGTGGGCTATTTGTGTTGCTGGAGTGTTTTTCAATCAGATATGGAGTGGTTTTTAACCAAAATGTGCTACTATTGGTCATATAATGTTGCCCTTTTGCCTTCCTAAGTTACCCATTTTTAGTGTTTCAAAGGCTCTTTGCAGGCATACCCATGGTTGATGCAGTCATAGATGAGAGGAGACCCAGTACACAAGAAAATGGAAGAGATATGGCAATTGCTCCTGTACCCATTTTACCCACCTGCACACAAAAGATAACTACATATCATATCATTGTGAGCAAGGACATATAAAGAAAGAAACGACAGGACTATAAAGGCGAAATCTGATGTTTACCAGCAACTGCTCAAGAAAACAAAAGTAGGCAAGCATGCTGACAATGACAAGCACAGGCACTTCCTGCCAAACCCTAAAAAGGTTTTGAATTGAATAAAAAGAATTAGTGCACGAAAATTTTTTAGAGGTGTAAAAAAGATAAACAGGAAAGAAGCAAAGAACACCAGAACGGTTTCCTGCAGTGATTTTCTGATTGCATGTTACGTAAAGCACAAAGTAACTATCTTTAAAGACATAAACATCCATTTAAGCATGAAAACTATCATGACAACGTGGTTATGTATAGCATAGAAGGATGCTGACGCTTGACAGACAAAATAGTCTGTTGGTGCACAATACAAATTGGAGTTTGAAGAAGGAACAACTAAGAGACTACCAAGCTAGTTTGCACTTTGCAGAGTCAGGAACTCTCTTCGGGACTCCAACAAACCAAAGTCGATAAACTAAATCTTCATATATGCACACAGATATCATCTCAACCATGGACATGGCTTTGGAAAAAGTCTTGCAGCATAAAGTCTTCTCTCTTTTACAAGTTCTCGGAAATGAGAAGCAACAGAAAAGAACATTTTTTTTTCAGGCACAACCACACATGGATACACATACATGAGCCTGCATTTACTTGCCTGAATCCACTAGCATCTACCATCTGAGATCTATCAGCTCCAGTGTATCGAGTTTGGACACTTTGGATTCGTAGAAGGGTGACAGATAGGTTCCGAACCTCTTGCTTGCAAACATCGCAGGTCTTGTTACCTTTGATGCTGAACCATTTTATAACACATTCTTTGTGGGCAAGAGCAAGTTCTCCTTTGCAGCTGCACTCAATCTTAAGAGTCTCACCCCCTTCACATAGTTCAACCATACAAATTCTACATACAGCCTCTTCTTCGGGTATGTCTTCACCATCAGCATCATCATTTTCTGAACAAGAAACGAAATTAGCATAGGGCATAAGTTGGTTATCGCAAACAACAGATTTCAGGAACTCGGGAGAGTGAGACTTTAAAAACAAATAAATAACTTAGATGTAAGAACAAAAAGACGAGTGACTCATAATTGGAGTTAAAATCAGATTTGAAGCCCTATTCATTTTACCGTTCCTCCATCCTTCAGCCTTCTTAATAGCTGAAGGAAACCTTATGAAAAAGTTTTTACTTAGTACAATATACATTCTTTAGAGGTGTGGCACATTGCTAAGAAGTTAAACATTAAAGTAGTGTTTAGGCAATGATTAACTCTCGGCACAACTTAAAAATTATGGTCAAAACCAGGAAAACTGTACGTCAAATAATATTTGAAATGGGAAAAGCGACCCAAAAAAAAGAGTCAACTAATTCCAGTGATGCATAAAGTGTTTAAAAATTTAGAAGTACCAGCATCAACTGTTGGTGAGGTAATTGATATCACGTCTCCTTCGTTCACTCGAGGAGTGGAGGGAATTACACGAAAAAATGAATCCATCCTCCTTATGCTTTTGTCTTTACTATTGACAGGGACTGAAAGTGAACGAGCTATATTTCGATTTTGATCTCCTTTTCTCTGAAAGGAAAGGAAAACCTTAAATTAATAAGATATATAGACATCCTTCTCTAGATACTTTGCATCCTCATCATCAAAATTCCATGAAATGCACGTCCAAAAGCAAATTAAATTCTGATGCACTTGGGCATCAATGGTTGAACAAGTTCAAGGATCTGTATCATGAATGTTCACCAGCATATACCATTAGAAAGGCAATTATTATTCTTGAGGGAATAATAAGCAGCAAAACTTACAATTCGGTTTGGGGTGCCACCAACGCTTCCACCAGGTGTAGATTCTAGGTTTGAATCCATAATTTGAGTTACAGGTAGAGATGATGTTCTGTTTATTCTGGGCGTGAATAGCTTTGTAAAGGACAATGACCTTGCGATTGCAGGCTTCTCTCGTGGTCCTGCAGCAGATCCCTCTGAAGCTAAGTTGTCAGCCTTCTCAATATCAGAAGAAGTTCTAGACTTGAAGCTGAGTTTTGGAAATAGGCCTTTTATAGATGCTTTGGCCCTAGAGGAAGAGGGTCCTGGAGATCCACTAGTCCTTGCAGCCGAAGAATCGGGTGTCAGGTGAAAATTTACTTTCCTTGGGGTAGGACTAGGTGTTGTTGATGGCATTTTTATCCCAACAAAATCCGGCGAGGATGCATCTGATGGTCTGGAGGGTATCTCCAGGAAGAGGTTTTGCCGCTTCCGGGGATGAACTTCTTGTGTTTCTTCGGTAACGTTCATCGACCCTTCAGCCTGAAAAGAACGAGGATACACCCATTGAGCTAAGAATACATGAAAAATGAAACTTTCACGAGTCTCATGACTCATACTAAATACAGGAAACTACTACTAGGTCAAGCAAAATAGAATCTATTTTCTAATTTAATAGCAATAAAAAAAAAATACTGCTTTAAGCACTAGCTGGAGAGTGGAAGCCAAGAATCTAAATTCATAACAAACTAATACACGTAAAAAAAATCAACATTGGTGAATTCTGGTGTATTTATCAGTTTTTCCATGCCATTTAATTATATTCTTGATTGGAAAAGATGTTTCGGATAGGTTCAACAAAAATTTATCAGGGCAGCCCCTAGCAACTTGAGTCAAGTATGTCTTTTTCTTTTTTCCTTTAATGTCAAAGGACGTTAAAAAATGAAATTGGCAAGATCGTGGAAGTTCTAACAACAAAGACCCTCATCAAATAAAAGTAAACATGGCCTTAGATAAATCTTAAGGGTGAAAAATGAATCGAAGTGCCCAACAGAAATCAGATGGGATTAACCCTTAAGTTTTGTTGAATAGTTGATATTCTGATTGGTTAAAATCAAATATAAGGTTCATTATTCACTATATATATGTATGTATATATATATATATATATATATATATAATTCCCTGTTATCCTGATATCTAGTCTGCGTACAAAATTTTAATATATCGAAGGGCAAAGATATAGTAGTATACAGTAGGATCCAAAACCGCAGAAGATTCAATTTCTTGACCAAAGTTTGCACTTGGGTCCTTGTCAAACATTGTCTTTAGCCTATTTCACATAGCCGCTATTATTTGATAAGTGGCCGCTAAAAGATTTAAATGATCAAAAAAAAAAAAAAACTTGAATTAAAAAGCAAAATAATAAAGCAAACAAAAGAAATTAAAAAAAAAATAAGACGCCAAAATACACAATTACCGACTTTGAATCATAGAAACAGGAAAAAAGAGCCAATAACTTAGGCCTGAAAAAAGCACTTTTTTAGAAGACTTGTATGGAATTCCGCAAAGGCTAGAAGTAAAATAAGCATGATAAAAAAAAATAGTAATAATAATAATAATAATAATAATGCCAAAATAAAAATAAAAAATACAAAAGAAAGAAAAACAAGGGGGAAAGAATAAAGAAGAAAGAAGAAAAATCAGAATAGAAATGGAAAATACATGGAAGGAAAAGAAAATTAAATACCTTCTGATTATGAAGTGAAGGAAAAGTAGAAGTTTGTTCTGATAAACGCTGCTGATGCTGCTGTTCAGCCGCTCCATGCTTTTCGTGACGATCAGTTCCCATTTCCTTGAATTCAAAAACTCAGAAGTTTCAGAGATAAACTCTATCCACACGAGAGAGTTATGGGGAAGTCAGCTTGGGAAGGGGAGAAGTGGAGGCGAAGAGGAAGAAATGCTGAAGAGAGAGAGGAGAGCAAAAGAGCAATAAAAAAGGAGAAGTGAAATAGGAGAACTTGGTGTGAGAAACTAGAGAGAGAGAGTGTGTGTCATTTATGGCAAAACGTGGTGGTGGGACTGGCCTTCTGCCAGACGGCGACTCCACCTCCACTCAGACAAGACACTCACCACTCTCAGATCTCAGGACAATCCTATTTAACCGATGTAACTTCGTTATTAAAAAAATTAATAAAATAATAAAATTTGGTTTAAAAAAAACATTGTATATTACATTAAGACTTCTAATTTGATAAATAATAAATTTTATAATTTTATTATTAATAAAATAGTAAAATTTAATTTAAAAAATATATATCATATTATATTATATTATACCGATACTTACAGTTTGACGAACTGCGGGTTATAAATTATATGGGATGAAAAGAATTTTTCGTCTCTGTCTCTCTCTGCACTCTGCAGCGCGCCCCAGTCTTCTCTTCTCCAGTTATGCTGACTCATGCTTCATGCACCTATCATCTTTTTTTATTTTTTCTTTTCTTTTTCATTTTTTTGTCTTGATGATTTTTTTTTTTTAATCTTTTGTTGTAATTGTTAATTAATTTGTGGCTCTTATCTGGAGGACCCTTTACAAAGAAAAAGAACTATCCTTTTTTTTGGCTAGTAATAAAAAAACTATCCATTGGCAATTTCTTAAATTTATACCATTTATATGCTGTCTAACATTATTCGTGACCAAAAAATCAAAAGAAAAGGAATTGTAGGATTTGTCTTTGGTTATTGGTAAGAACTAATCTCATGCCGTGAAATGTAAAGCAAGAGACGTGAAATGAATTTTTTGTGCAATAATAAGGTAATTTTTATGTTAAAAAAGACAATTTTGTTCCACTGGTAGAGCATGTTATTGGATTAACTTTTTGACGATATGGGGTGTTTGGAAGGTCGTGGGAACCAGTGGTGAAAACCACTTTTACTGTAGTATTTGAGAGCTTTACACTGTAGCAATTTTTTTTAATTGTTACTGTAGCATGTGAGAGTTTTATACTGTTTATAACTGAGTTTGTGGTGGGAACCGCAGTTCCCACCACTTTGCCAAACACCCGGCTAATTTGCAACTTGAACGGTAAATTTTTAATATGAATAGTTATAATTTAGAATGTTAAAAGCCTAATGTAGTGGCTAAAACATTATATTCTATCGATGAAATAAAATTGTCTTCTTCACTTTAAGAATTCTCAAAACAATAATTTTGACAAATGTATAATATTAATCTAGTTAGATAAATTTCGTATTGTTATGCATTGACAAAAACTATTGTGTACATAATAAATGTAATTTTAAACCAATTATTCGTGAAGAATTAAAGCCTTTACAAATATGTAGAACTCTATTATAGGACATAAAAAAAAAACCTTATCATTATTCCGATAGAGTTTTGAATGTCAAGATTTTTTTCCAATTATTTTTTTCGAATGATTAATAATTTGAGTAAAATACTTTAATAGTTTCTAACCATTTGCGAAAGTGAATATTTGATCTCAATCTTTTATTTTTTATTTATTAGTCTCTAAATTTTTGTTTTAGTTGCTGATGGACTAATTTAACGGTCAAACAATTAATTTTAGATGAAAAAAATATTATAAACTAGTCCCTAAAGTTATAAAAAAAGTGACAAACTAGTCTCTAAAATTAAAAAAAAAAATCACAAACTGGTCCTCAAAATTAACGATTAAACCGCTAAATTAGTCCTTCAGCAATTAAAATAAAAGGTAAAAGATTAATAAATCAAAAACAAAAAACTAAGGACTAAAATCATGCTTTCGTAAAGATAGAAGACTAACGTAACAATTTAGCCTACAATCTTTTAGGGATTTGGAATGCATAATATTAGTACAACTATTTAAATTAATAAAATCTTGACAGTCTAAAGTTGAAATACTTCACCTATTATTGTTTTTGTTTTAAAAAATTGTAAGTAATAAGCGATACAAGCCGTTAAAGTAATCGCGTTCTTTCAAAGATCTCGTATTTGATAAGCGGGATCAAATATTAGGACTGTAGTTTAGTGTTTTATTGTTGTTATTATTAATATTTATTTGCGATTGTGAAGGATATTTGAGCCATATTTTGTAACTTTTATTTGAGAATTAATAAAATATTTAGGCCCCGTTTAGTTTGGTTTTGAGAGTTTTTAGAAATATTTTTGCATGGTTTTTGACACAAAAATTTCAAAATACTATCGGTATAATTCTTAAAAAATTCTTATTTTTCAAAACAAATCATTTTCATTTATTTTAAAAATATTACCAAAAGGACCTTTAATTTTTTTAGGTACTAATTCAGCTTACTTAAAGAAAGAATGATATTGTTTCTTGCAAGTTTAGGATAAGAAAAAAGCAATATTTGTTATTGTTGGTTAATAAAGTCCTCACATCTTCTTTTTAGTGATGAAAATAGATTACATAATAGAAGTAAAGGGTACGAAATTTAATACCCCAAAAGGGCAAGATGGTGCGCTTCATATCAAAAGTTAATGGACCTTATAATTATGTTTTATGGAAGGGATTATGCACCTTCATATAATTATTAGTTGAATCCTAATTCTCTTGATAAGAGAAACTAGAAATTTAGGATGGGGAACGTGGTGCACCGTGGGCCAGGCCATTGTGCACAATGGAAAATTACTGCAACATCGCCTAATTTAAGCCCGCTCCTTCTTTCTCTTGGAGATTGTCTTTTTTGTTTTTCTTTTTGACTTTTGTTCCCTTTCTCTATAACCCTATACAAATGATCGCATTTGGTATTGTTTTGAACATTTTTTAAAATATTTTTCATTTTTTTGAGATAAAAATAAAAAACACTCTCAGCACAATTTTTAAAAAAATTTTGTTTTCTAAAACAAAACTATTTTCACTCGTTTTAAAGACACTACCATCAAAGTGTAAAAATACAGAGAACAAATGGTTTTTAATATAAAAAGGACATATGAAAAAAACAGCTCTACCAATAATACAATAATGCATTTTCTTCAGGTCCTATCCAATTTTTTTTTTCTTTTAAAGAACAAAATAAAGAGTTGGCCTCGAAATTTCTTGGGATTAAACTAACACTTATGTTTATTAATAACGTTAGGGAAGGGGAAAAAAAAAAAAGAAGAAAAAGAAAGAAAAAATCTCCCATTCCCATGATCCTTGAATTGTGTGATTGTGAGCTGCCATCAAAACTATATGCTTTCGTTGCAAGTAAAGTTACCTATTGGACCAATTCGTTTTAATTTGGGATATACTGCCCTGTCCTCGATAAAACTAAAAGCGGCGAATTGCTATCATTGTTTGTGTAAACCAGATCATAATGCAATGATGTTGATGGGTGTGAGATCTTGGTAAATGCCATTCATAATTACTAATTAGTGACATGAGTTGGAATCCATTATAAAGTCTCTAATCATCATGTCCCCGAATTTAGAAAGTTGTTTCCAATCATCCATGAAGGAAAACACCTTCTGGGAGAGAGTTAGTTACCATATGTGTACTCTTTCTTTAAAGTGTATATATAAAGCAATAATAAATTTCACGCGGTGCTGTGAACACATGTTGTGAAGGTGTTTGAAATTCAAAACTCGAAGCCTGCTAGCTTTTCTTTCGAAACTTCTTTTTTTCTAGTTGAAATGTTTTTTTTTTTTTTAAGTTTTTCGAGATGTTTTTTTCCTTTTAGGTTTTTGAAACATTTTTTTTTCTTCTGAAACTATTTTTTTCTTTTTTTTCTTCTATTTCTTTTCCATTTTTTTATTTTTTGACATAAACATTTTTTTTTCTCATCCTTGTTTTATTTTCAAACGTATTTATTTTTTCTCAAAATTTTTACTCTTTTTTTATTAACATGCTTAATAAACTTGCACAAAACGCGTGCTTCTCAAATAATAACATGAAATGCTTGGATATGTTGTAGCTCAACATCCTTTTCGCTAGAACTAAAAAAGGCAAAAGATGGTCAAGAATAGACAAAGTAGGATTTGAAAAATGAAAAGGTTAAGGATGCTTTTGAAGTTTTATTTTGTTTGAATTGGCGTTCGAAATTAAACATGGTTTTGCAGAGTTATTTTTAAAAGAGAGTTTAAGATTGGCCTCATAACAAATGTTCATAAAGGCATAGGATGCTTTTGAAGCTTTATTTTGTTTGAATTGGAGTTCGAAATTAAACATGGTTTTGCAGCGTTATTTTTAAAAGAGAGTTTAAGATTGGCCTAATGTTCATAAAGGCGTGCCTGACAACTCCGGCTTTTTGCTTTTAGAAATAATGTTCAAGGATCTTGGGTTTTATGAGGCGGAAAATCCCTTCATTGCTATCAAAAAGCATATAGATTGCAGTCAACATTGTGTCTGTTGAATGTTGATTGAGACGTATAATCTAATTTATAGGCTTTGGAGAGATTGATTAAAATAATTTGGACTATTTAGCATTAATTTCTTAAACTTCAATAAAAAGATTTTACTTGTACTAAACACTACAATTAATAATAGTACAACTACAATTAATAATAAGGCTCGTATGTAAACTTATTATATCATAGAATTCAATTTATATTATTGTAACGCTGAACCAACTCTGCCGGTAACTACAGACTCACTTTGGGAGAAATTCGGTCAAAATATTGACATCTAACATGATAGATGAAGAACAAGAGTTGCGAAGATCTTAGAGAATTCGTTTCCGCATCAAGAAGATTCGCAGATGCAGGCGTGCCTTAGTGATGGTGGAATATCCCAAGCGTTTCTTCATCAGCAGGATATATAGCTTTCTTCATCAGAAGGATATAACAAATTAGATTAATCTCTCTTTCATTGATACACATTAGCCATTTTTTGACTGAAGTCAGGATATTGAAATCATATAACATATATTCATGGTAACAATAATTTTTCAAGTGCTTCATGAATTGAATGTCAGCCAAATACGTTTATGCTATTCTAAGTTCTTCTATCTTAAATACAAGAGGTTTAAATTGTTATCTGACATTCAACCAATTACCAAACATATTGAACATTTTAGGAATGTTGATGCAAAAATAATAGCTTCAAAAAGAGGGATATAAAAGAAAGAGATTCTAGACAATTGGCGTTCATAAGAGAATTTATTAAGTTTCAAATTTTGGTAAATTCTAGTAATTCGAATGAAACTATTTGACATATTAACCAGAACTCAACAACACAGGTCATGCAACTAATTCAGAATTTAAGACCGCAATCAACACAAGGCATCCACTGATTATTGCCAAAAACGACAATCTTGAAAACTACTATTATCTCTGCAACCATCTGAATTGACAAAAATAGCAAAAAATGAATTCAATCTTATTTCATCTCGTAAGTATTAGTTCTACAAAAGTATAGACATACACATTTCACTCCATCTCAAGCTCATGATGACAACAACAATCACTAGTCTCTGAATCAATCTGAGCCTGCAACGAACCACCTTCCTCACTATAACTCAATCTCTGGTCACTTGCCAAGACACAAAACGACACAAAACCCAACACCAATACCAAAACCACGTGCCCAACAAACAACAATCCCATCAAAGCCTCAGCCCTGAAACCATCCTCCTCAACATCACACTTGACATCAAAACTATTCTCAACTTTTTTACACCCTTTGAACCCAAAAGTATCTGTATACAAAGACAACCCAATTTGTAAAATCCAAGTCCCTTTAAACACCATCCCTAAAGACAGCATAAACTCAGCAAAAAACGATGAGGGCCTAATTGATAAGTACAAGGAACAAGAAGCACAAAGAAGAGTTAACAAACCCAACAACTCATACCCAGTTCCTTTCCCCAATATGGAATACTCAAAGAGGAAAGATATAGAAGCGAAGAGGAATATGATGCCTTGGTTGATGGAGAAAAGGTCAACGTTTTCATGGAGAATGAAGAAAAGGAGGAGTGCCCAGAAGAGGAAAAGGAGAAGAGATTGGTGGGCAAAGGAGAATCGATGAGATGGGTGATCGAAAGTGAGGGTGAAGAAGAAGAACATCTCAGAGAAGGAGGACAAAGGGAGGTAAATGAGGAGAGCGTAAAAGTCGAGGTTTTTCCATCTGGGTTCAGAGAAGTACCAGGTTTTGGATTTGAAACGAGATGGGTTTGTGAGGTAGAGAGATGACGAGCAGAGAAGGCGATTGAGGCCCGTCGAAAAGAGGAACAGGAATGCCGAGAGGTGGGTCGCTAGTGATGCCATTTTTTCTGTTTTGTTACGCTTGTTGTTGTTGTTTTTCTTCCATTTGTATGTTTGCTTTCAATTCTTTTTTGGGTTCCAACTATTGACTTTAAAAATAATAATAATAAAAAAAAAAACCAACCGATCTACGTTATTTTTATTTTTATATCTTGTATTTCAAAGTTATCATAATTTTATATTTTGTATTTTAAACTTCAACTAATGACGAAAATGTTTATGATATTGTCAAATTTTTAAGACAATATTCATATTTTAAAGTCTCGACATAGATATGAAAGGTAACGATTTTTTTTTTTCGAGATGTTCATGAAATATCTATAATATCCTCAAATATTCGTAATATAAGTGTATATTTGTGAAAATTTATCATGTTTCTAAAAATTTTTACAAAATATCCAAAAAGGTTGGGAAAATTTTCTTTTTTGTACATATACCAATTTTGCATGGCTTTTTTTTTTAAATTATTTTTAATAAAATATGACTAACATTTTAAACCTAAAAACAATAAAAAATTATTTATTAAGACTTTTTAGTTTTTAAATAATTTTTACTGTTAAAATAAATCGTTTATGACTCTTATGTGAAGCCGTATGTCATGTTATATTTAGATATATATATATATATATATATATTATATTTTACTTTTTTTTGTCTACTAGTTGCAATTATTTTTCACATGAAAACATAGTACAATTCAAGAGAATCAAACTAATAAGGATTTTATTACCTTGAGTTTTGACTCGTGAGTTTAATAACTAACTAAAGTTCTTATAGGTATAATATTCCTTATAGTTCTTAAGTTGAGTTAACAGTATGAACAATATCCAATTTATAGGCTAACAGTAGAAAAAAATCAAGAAACATACATATGACACATCAACAGTTACCTCCAGCACTATTCGTGTC
>CAMOHE010055232.1:0-15835 GCA_946598075.1 Artocarpus hirsutus
TAAGTTATTAATTTTTAAATTCATGTAGGTCAGAAGTGTAAATGTGTTGAAAATGTTGTTTCTATGTTTTATGTTTAAAGAAAATGCATGTATGATGTTTTTATGAAATGGATGCTATAAATGTTATGTTATGGTAATTAATTTATTAAAGTAAATGTTAATTACCATTTTATGAATGTATGACATGAACACATTGAGAAGTGAGCACATTAAGACCGCGGCGTTGTCACCTACAAAAGTAAGGTTAAGTAAGCTCATTTGAGGTAAGTACATTCTCACCTGCAACATGATATATTTATGAAAAGTATGTTTATAAAAAGTATGAGTTTTATGAAAGGTTTGAAATATGTGTTCATGATGGTTTTATGATGATTTCTCATGATGATTTTTCATGAAGTTGAAGGCTTGAAAGTTTATGCATGTTTTCATGATAATGTTTTGCAAAGTATGAAAGTATAAGTATGTATATATATATCACCTAAATAAGTGTTGCACACCCTATGTTTATGTTCATGTTTATGATGTCCCAAAGGTTGGACATGTCATGTTTGGTTTGGGATTAGTTACCCCTCTCCTCTCACGACGGCGCGCCTATGATGATGATATTATGGTGCAACACTTGGGCCCCTTACGATAAAATGGATAAGTTTTAATATGGTTGATGTAATGAAAGATATGTTCTTATGAAAATGTGCCTAGTGCACTATTATGATGATGATGATGATGATGATGTTCATGAAATGTTTTTAAGTTGTGAGAATTACAATGTACTTACTAAGCATTAGCTTATTCAAGTTTTTCATCATGTTGCAGATAAAGTTAAGAAAATTATGGAGTAGGCGGAGGACAATGACAAGCATGTGAGCTCAGGAAGATGATTTACAAATGGAAGAACGCCAAGGAAAGAGATTTAATGGAATAATCTATGATTTTCGATTTTGAGTATGTTTATAACATTTTTGAATTTTAAGGATATGTTTTATAATTTTTGAGAATATTTATTTTATAGACTTTTATTATTTTATAAAGTTTCTTTTGCTTTTGAAGTTTTAAAACTTATTTTTAAATCAAAATTTTCTTTTGTTCGGCCTGCCGACCTTACTGGTCGGACTACCGAATAATTTTGATCGGCCTGCCGGTTGCCATGTATCGGCCTGCCGATCTTGTTGATTTTAAAACCCCATTTTGCAAGGTCTCGGACGGCCTGCCGATGGGTGACCTTCGGCTTGCCAGTTGAGTTCGGCCTGTCGAAATTAAAAGTTCGGCCTACCGGCCGAGATGTGTTCAAACAATTTTATCTTTTGTTTTCAAAGGTCATTTAATTTTTTTTAAATGATATTAGCAAACTATTTACAGAATGTTTATGGAAAAGCGAATTAGTTAATTAAGTAAATTTATAATTTCTTATAAATTGTATTTCTATAAAAAAAATTGTATGTAAAGATCCTGGGAATGCTTTTCCAAACTATGATTGCAAATGCACATTATTAATTACAATAGTTTGCTTCAATTAATGTTTTAAAGAATGAATGTAACGACATCTGTGACGTTCAGAAAGGGGACATTACAACTATCCTTGCACGTATATCTATCCTTCCATCCTTCATCCATAGCTATAGCCTTACCCTTATCTTCAATATGTTAACTTATGTAAGCGTTAGGCTTAGTAACTACATTATACAATCTCACAAAACATTATAACAACCTTAACCGTGGCAGGAATCATTTCATCTTTGATATAGTCATCATAGTGCATATGACATGCTTTGTAAGAACATATCTTTCCTTTTTCTTTTTCCCAAGTTAAAAACATTCATTTTAATTTTTAGGGCCCTAGCGTTGCACCATTAACATCATTAGGGCGCACCATCACGAGAGGAAAGGGGTAGCTAATCCTAAACCAAATGTGATAAGTCCACATTGCTGGACCAACATCATTATTATCATCATCATCATTGGGTGTGCAACGCCTTAATTAGTTAATACAAATATATATATATATATATATTTAAAAATGTCATGTGCATCATGAACTATGATGTAAACATCCATAAAATGACATTCTTCATAACAATGGTAAAAAGGGAGTCTATTGAATGAGTAATGCATAATCATTAATGAAATAATAAAACATAACATTCTTAAAACTTTTCACAATTTCTAATCATGTTGTAGGTGAGGATGTACTTACCTGAGTTGTAAAAATTCTTACTCAACCTCTTGCAAGTGGATGGTTTTCTTTCTATTTCCAACGACTCAACTGCCTCAAAGTTCTTTAATTTTATAACATGGTAATAAAAAAAATATTCTCAGTATAAGAGTATACTCAAAATATCATATTCAATATCATTGTAACAAGCAATTCCATACTTCATCAATTCAACTAACTTATCCTATTATCACAATTAAGATAGTGCATAATCTCAACCTAATAGCCAACACTCTGATTTTTAAAAAATCATAGAAAATTTCAATGGCTGTCAAATTTTTATACAATGTTCCTAACATACATATATATCACCAGAAAAATTCTCATGACATTCAGATTCAACTAAGTGCCATTTTCATATTTTTAATTACACAACTTGGTTTCTAGATGAGTAACCTGAACAGCCCATAATTCATGAATTTTTAAAAATCACATAAAATTTAAAATGACTTCAAATTTTTACCACATATTCCCAACATCGATAAGAATCACCAAATTTAATTTCTTCACAATTGAACTAATTTAAGTTGCACTTTTATGTACTACATTTCATACCTGTGTTGCTGGAATTTTGGTTTAGGCAGTGACAATCAACGAATTTTAGAACAATCATCAAAATTCCAATGGCTTTGAAATTTTTACAGGACATAGTAGACATGTGGATCTACCACTAGAATTAATTTCATCAAGTTTGAACAAGCATAAGTATTTTTCTTACATTTTAGATATCACAACAACAATCTGTCACTATGAACGAAATGAGGGCAATCAACAATCAACGAATTTTATAAAATCATATAAAATTTCAATTGATCTAAAATTTTAGCATAGCATTCTTAACATCTCAACATAGTACCAGAAAATTTTTCATTACATTTGAATGACTCTAAATGTTTTTTTTAACTATGCCAACTTTAACAAAAACGTTGAGTAAAATTATCGAAACAATGAGTTGTATTTATTCAACGATTTATTTCTCAAGTTCTAACATTTGCATCTGGCTAAAAATTTGCAATCATAAACTAGACATATAAATGATTATTTACAAATTTTTCTAGCATTAAACACATCATATAACATTATCAAACAAATCATCACATTTAAAGGCCATTTAAGAGATCATAAGAACAACATTTAGTATAAATTTTCAAACAAATCGAAAATAGCTCATATGAACCCGAAATTTTTATAGGAGATGCCTAACATATATATGTACAATGCCCAAAAGAAATTTCTTAAAATCTCATGTCAATTCTTCCCGAAAAAATCCTGAAGTATAGGTTTTCACCTAAAAACGTGATTAAAAATAATTATTCGTAAAAATTTTGTTTCTTAAAAAAAAACCAAACATTAAATCACATAAGATTATTCCCAAAATACCATAATATCATAGCAAAAAGTCGGTGTAAAAATAAGTAGAAAACTGACCTCAAAACGTGGTCAAAATCTCCGTCTCGGCCCGTCGATGGTTTTGACGAAGCACACCGTAACTCAATCATTGTAGTTACAACTTGAAGGAACTAGATCTATTATGACTTTGGGAATGTTTCGAGTAGTTTCAAGGGGCATAGAAGGGAGTCTAGATGGCTGGAAGACCAAGTTGCAACAGTATTTGCAAGTATGTGTCTCGATGAAAACAAATGAAAGAGAGATGCACATCCGAGAGGAAGAGGAAGTGATATTGTGAAAGTATGGAATATGTCTCTCCATGGTAAAATGTGTTTAAAAGAATTCCGCAAGAGAAGTGAAGCACATCAATTATGGTGGTGACAGTGAGATATTGTGAGATACTGCGAGAGGCTAAGGGATTGTCAGAGAATATGATGGAGAGAATAGGGATGAATGAGTTGAAGGATTGGCTACGGTTAACATAATATAATGAACCTTATCAAGTTGACAACTCCATTATTGTTGTCGTGATAGGATATGGAGACATTATATTTGCTTTATGTTATTGCATATTGGCCGCCACTATTCTATAGAAATATAAAAATAATACATACACACACACACACACACACACATATACAAGCACAAGAGTTCATTATGAACATATCAGGAGAGAGAGAAAAAAAGTGACAAAGGCCAAAAGACATACACATATTATGGCGTCCGGCGTAGGCCCCACCTCAAGCCTCCATAGGACCCACCTTGCGGGGCCCTTGGACTTGTGACTCTTATTGGTGAACCGTTCCCGTGCCGCCCACTCATCCGTATTGTCCCCTCTAGGGCCCTTTGGCCTCTCAAGGATTTCTTTCGCGTCCCTCGGGTTCGAACCTCAAACCTCCTTTAAGAGGTTTTAATTTCCTTCTCGAGTACCAATTGAGCATTTTATTGCGGTGTCCGACGCGGGCCCCATCTCAAGCCTCCATAGGACCCACCTTACGGGGCCCTCGGACTTGTGGCTCTTATTGGTGAACCGTTTATGTGCCGCCCACTCATCCGTACTGTCCCCTCTGGGGCCCTCTGGCCCCTCAGGGATTTCTTTCAGTTCCCTCGGGTTCGAACCTTAAACCTCCCTTAAGAGGTTCTTATTTCCTTATCGGATTTCTTTCAGTTTATGTCAATGATCATTTCTTTTAGAACCTCTATCACATGCTTTTGTTAAGTATAAAAAGAATAGATATATATATATATATATATATATATATATAGATATATAGACAACATATCGACTTCATATATAATTATATTATTGGATATAATGAAATCTAACATGTTTGATATTCATATATCACTTAATCTAACAAATGCAATTATAGCACTAAATGAAAATGATCATACGCATATTTATACACAACATTAATGTATAAAGAACTACATAAAAGTACATATATGCATACACAAATGCAAGATATTAGTTATAGTTGGTAAAACTCGACTTATACATATAATTCTACCTATGCCACTAGTCAAATAATAATAATAATAATAATTTCTAACATAAAAGAATGCTTTCTAAAGTCAAATAAATTTTAAAAATTAAAATAAATCTCTCAAAATTCAAAAGATTAGAAATATCACATCTAAACAAACAAAAATCCAAATGATTCATCAAAGTATAACATTCTTAAGACAAGAAGTCTCAATAATCATTCATTAGGCACTTTACGTTATTGGAATTTCCTAGTTCATCCACTGCAAATAAAGTTGTTAACTTATAATAAATTCATAATCATAATTATCACACAAAAATTTTCACACAAAATATGCTTCCAAGTCATAATTTCATTCATGTGACATATAAAATTGTCAAACGTTATATAACATCAGTTAAAGAAAACGGTGGGTGTTACATGGGGAGAGGTGATGGAGGAGACCAAGGCAGGGTAAGGCCACGGAGGCGGCAAAGAAGGAAAGGGAGAAGACTGGGCACAATATCAACACTTTGAAAAGATATTAAAAATGGGAAATTAAATAAAGGTTTATAGGAAACTATCATCTAATGTTAACTGCAGATCACAGTTTATAAAAACTGTCATTTAAGTCGCAGTACGCATTTCTGAAAGATAGAGTTCTCCCTTCAACGCAAGAGATAACGGTCATTTTCTAAGAAACCTTGTCTTTTATGCATCTTTTAAACCACATTTTGCGATAGTGTTTAGATTATTTCTTTGTTGCCTTGAATTCGTTCTTTAGTTTGTACCTTTGACTATTGCTTTTTTTAGTTTCCTTTTTTTTTTTTTTTTTTTTTGTTTGTGCTATGTGTGCTCATGCTTCATCTTTTGGAGCTTTTGTATTTTGTGTTTCTGTTGGTTTGCCATCGAATGATCTTTCATTCAAAAAAAATTACGTTAGTACTAAATTTTAAGAAAAGAGAAGTTTCTACCGTGCAACAATCTTATGTGATTGTTCAGAATCACTCTGTAGACACCATTATTGAAGATGTCAAACCTAGAAAAAATCATAGTTGGATCAAAGACATTTTTGATATTCATTAACTCAAAACCCAAAAGAAAGTAAAAGGTTAAAGACTAAAAATAAAAGAAAATATTCTCCTATTCTCAGTTCTTCTAAAAATTTCTCACACCAGCCCCAAATCTTAATGTACATGTTAACCTACAGTCGTACACATAAGCAGAAGTTTCCTTACTGTCCGTCCGATCACGCACTACGGGTAGTGTGCCTGGAGGGCTCACTACCATAGATTCTCCCATTCTTTTATGCTAGTTGGCATTTTGGCGACGAGGATATGCAGGTGTTTGCACTAAAAATAATGACTTCATTATTCTCTTTAATTTTTAAGGTTAAACGATAATATGAAAACCAAGGCATATAAAGGAGAAGATTTCACTGGCCATTTTTTAGTCTATTGACGGGCAACCTCGGAGGAGGTGGATCCAGTAAATTAAAAAAAATTATAAACACAACATTTTACAGTGGAGTAAATCCATGTTGGGATAAATACATCCCTATATTTACACGACAGGAAATAAATGGAAGCGAAAATTAGCACAAATACAAAAAGAATAAATCAATAATAATTAACGTAAAATTTCCAATGTCTATAAAAGAAGGAGACTGAATTCGCTAACAACTTCAGAATCACGCACTCAACAAACTCTTTTAAAATTATGAATTAGGGTTTGTTTTTGAACTACAGGCAAAAATATCAAATTAGAAAATAAATTAAAAAGAAAATAAACATAGAAAGGAGCAGAAATGAAGAGTGAAAAAAAAAAAAGAACAATGTTGATAAAAAGTGTTTATGAGAGGGCATTTATATCAAATTTTAGGTATGAAAAAAAAAATAACATGATAAAATTATTGTAATAATTTTAAAATTATTATGATAATTTTGATTGGATCTTGATTTCTTGAAATAATGGTTGCGGATGTATATGATTTATATATATTGCTGATAGGTTTTCTAATATAGTTTTGTTTATCTTGATTTTTAGTTGTTTTTAACATTATGTAACGTCCAATGATATGGAAATTGATAGAGATGGAAAATTGGATGCCAACGAATATAATGTTATGGGGTGATCAAGTGTTACACTATCTTATAGGTATCCACACAATAGAGTCTATTAGACTAATGGTTTAAGAAATGCTAAGATTTACCAACTATTAGGCAAAAAAAAAAAGAACTTCCCAATAGCATATCTTTAATATATCATTAAAAATCATGAATTATTTCGTCCTTGATAGATATTATAGTCAAAACAAAACTAGTAGATCTTAAAAGTTTCTTGGACTCCTAATGAGGAACGCTTTGATACTGCTATTTCTATGCAAAATCTTGCTTGGGCAAAAGTTTCGAAGGCTCACATGCTTTTCTTATGGTGCATTGCAAAGAGCCAACTTTCTGACTACTGTCAGAGCCAACCTTAAAATGAAATTTCATATTAAGATAAAGAGGATTGTCTCTTTCCCTTTTGACAAAGGATGTTGGTTTTGTTTGGTGTGAGAGGAGCCTCACCAGGGGAAATTTGCTAAAATGGTTGCCCTAGGAAGTGAAATTGACAAAATGAATTTTTTTATTTTTACAAAGAACGCGTAACAGAAGGTAGTTACTAAGTCATTTTGCAAATTAAAATTTTTAGATAGTTATTCTCACTAATAATGGTTGCTTTTTACTAACAGCTAAGCCTCCAATCACATTAGTTTTATAATTGATCCTCCCTTGAGTTTTTTTGTTCCACCTTTATTTGGCAAGGAATAGAGTTAAATCTTGTTCTTTCCTCACGGATTGGCTTGGCTGAAATACACCGTTAAAATAACATCTACTAACATGTCAAAAAAAACTTGCATCAATTTTGCCTCATGACTCGCATCCTTGTGCACTTCTAGCGAAGACTTGCATGCTTAATTTTGTTTAATCTTTGCCACGACGAATAATTCGTGCGTTCGAAAATGAACTGCTTCTCTCGGACAAACATCGACGTGCAAGCAGAATCTTCATGCTCATAACACATCACTGAAGATGCAGCTGGAGTTGACAATAACTAATTATTCGTATTTATACCCCAATACTGCTTCTCGGCACAAGTTCGACCTATAATTAGCGCAGACAAATATAGACTTGCATGTCAAAAAAGACAGGACTGAGGAAGCTGTAGAATAAAAGCATTTAATTTCAAGGATGACAACAGGGGAACTTTTCATAAGAATGCACAAATTATCTGAGATCTTGTGAATGAACGCTAGGCAACCAAGTCAATGTGCATGACTGGGGTCAACATGATGACTTGTTTCTAGTGCAAACCATGCTTGTAGAACCAACAATGCTTTAGCAAATGTAGAGACTTGAAAATTTGACATAGAAAATGGAAAGATCGGTGATGCGATAAACACCGAAGCTACTTTTGATTCCACATCTCTAATGTCAACTTTGATCACTATGCTAAGATTTTTCAAATTATAGGGACAGCCTGAAGAAAGGGGAAAATGTAAGTTGTAAGGAGACCCTTTTACCATAGGTTACTTGGGCAGCTTGAAGATATTTTGTCTGCATATTATGAGGCTTCTTGTTGGACCGAAACAGAGTACATCAAATCCACACCATCCAATGAATTTATAATTAGATTGATCTCAACCATCTTAAAAATTTAAAATGGACATAAGGGAATCTCAGCTATATTAGTGGCTGCAAAGTTGCCATTGAAAAAAAGGAACAGATGGTCCATCAAGTTAAAGCTATAAGAGCAAACAAAGAAGTCCTCATTCATTCAAACAAACCACAATAACAACTTATGGAAGGGTAAGAAAAAGTCCTTTTCACTTGGAACCATCAATGTGTCCGCATCTAGTGGCAACTAAAATGGTTGGCAAGAACACAGCACGGTTGATTAACAATTGCTGTCGGCATCGTTGACTTCTTTACAGGGGGAAAAAAGTAATAGCAAGATATTCATACACGTACGGTTGATTAACAACTGCGGTTGCCATCACTGTGAACACTTTCGCTATCAATTTAATAGCAATCATCATCATCGAACATGTTGTCAAACTTTTCATCTTGGTCACCTACATCATCATCGCATAAATCAGGCACCACATTAGAATCAATCACCTTCATCTCTGCTTCACCAGATTCGGAAACAAAACTTTTATTGTTGCACGACTTTCGCTTAGCCCCGGTCATGTCTTCCTCATTTGTCCTTGTCTTAAGAGCATCCCAAAAATGCCAGGGCTGAAATTTTTGGATATGCTTCCCTTTCTTCGGTGGGTTGATATAAATTGCTTGTTGTACTGCATAGGGATGAACATATGGACGATCATCATCACAAGTCATATCAGTCCAAAGACTAGGGATGTTACAATCAATTTATGCTGCCCCCATCTTTGGGTTGGTTTTGAACCATTTGCATTTGAAAAGAGTAACACGATGGCCAAACGGGTAGTTAAACTCCAATACACTGTTTAAAGCACCAAAAAAATCCATATCTTCACCTTCATGCAGATCAACATAATGCACCCCACTATTCTGGGTAATGCTATGTTCATCTTCCTCTTCAATGACAAAATGTGCTCCTTTGAAAATGCAATCTGAGTATGTATTCACCCTTGTGTCAGGTCCGCTAGCCAATGCATATAGTTCATCTGTAACCATTGTTGGTTCAGTCTATCTAAAAGCAGAAAAAACAAAAGCAAAAACAAAAAAAAACAAAAACAAAGTGAGTGAAAGGATCATGAAACTAGTTAAAAAGAAGGGCCATAAAACACAAGCAAATAATAATCAGATGAACTCATAAGCAACTTGGCAGATTAAACAATGACTTACGTGATTTTTCAACCAATCAGGAAGTTCTTCTCGATGCCTTTTATCTGCAACCACACTCGATATCTTCTTCAGCTCCTCCTCATGCTCCCTAAAGACTTATTAGGATGTTTAGAAAAAAGGAAAAGAAGGAAGAAAAAACTGAATATACTCACTCAGCATATGGTGCTAACTCTTCGCAGGTACGCAGCAAAAATGAGTGGACACACACTATTCTTTCCAAAGAAAAGTTTACAGAGCCTCGTGGTCCAACAGGTTTTACAGGTTGTGAAAACAGAGTCAAGGATGACTTAGATTTTTGTTCATCTTGATTCGAATGTGTGTTCGTGTCACAAAGATATGTGGAACAAAACCATAACGCTTCATTTACACTACATGCCTCTGCAATTGAACTTTCTGGCTGAGCTTTCCTTCTTACAGCCTTGCTGAGCTTCTCCAGATTTCTATGAAAATTAGATAAACTAATAACATGGGAATTCAGGTTTCTATGAACATTAGATCAATTAATAACCTGGGAATTTTGGTCTATACAAGAAAAAAGTTTGAAGTGGATAATGAGTGCATACCTTTCAAATGGATACATCCACCGAAAACCAACCGGTCCAACTAGTTTTGCCAAATGCGGCAAGTGTACAGCTGAGTGGACCATAATATCAAAGAAAGAAGGCGGACAGATTTTCTCAAGCTTGCATAAAATTAGGTAATCCTTCCTTGCAACTTGTCCAAATCTTTAACACACACAGTTCTAGAACATATCTGTTGGAAGCAATTGGCCAGCCCAGTCAATGTGGTCGCAATATCCTTGTGCCCCAAATTCGGCTGAGCTGCAATTGGAAGAAGTTGTTGCGAGATTGCATGATAATGGTAAGCCTCCAAACCTGATGTCTTTGCGCTTGCAACGCTAATGTTTTTTGACATGTCTAATGTATAAGCGTCTGGAAGTCTGGCAAACTTCAAAGTTCCGTAAAAACCAATCCTGCCTCGTTTTGACAGAGCATAACATGCTGGTGGTTTCAATAAACGATTCTGACAAAGCTGCAAGTGCAATTCTCTTCTTATATCTAAATCACCCAAGTCCAAGTGACCCCTACTAGTATCCTTTTTCTTGCTTTCTATGTCCAATAATGTCCCAATAATGTTTTCACACAGACTCTTTTCGATAGACATAACATCCACGCTATTTCTGACCTACAATGTGGACCAGTAATCCAACTCGTAAAAAATACTTTATCATCCAACTATGAACAATCAATTGATACCTTCTCGTCCTATCCTCGTTTTTTGGATTTTTTCCTGCCTTCACGATTGGTACCGAGTCAAGTTGGAGCAATATTTATTACAGCATGTCGTAATCGATCTTCTCCTTCCCAATCCGCCTTTTACTGTCTATGATATCGCCAGGATTGACCAGGAGGGAAATAACGACGATGAGCCAAATAGCATGGCCTTAGCTTGAGTGACCATTTCTTAACCTTGAGTACCAACATATATGTCTCATAATCATAAATTGGGCATGCTGGAAACCCTGTCAAACTCCACCCAGATAAACTCAAATAAGTGAAAAAATCACTGATGGTCCACAATACACATGCGTGCAGCAGAAACCTTTCTTTAGTTGAGATGTCATGTGTTTGAAGTCCATTTTTCCCACAAGTCTTTCAACTCATCCATTAAAGAACTTAAGTACACATCAATGTCTCTTCTAGGTGATTGTGGTCCTGGAATCAACAATGTCATCATTAAAAATTCCTCATTCATACACTTGGTCGGCGGCAAATTTTAAGGCACAAGTGTCACTGGCCACACACCATACGCGTCAACTGCTTTTCCAAATGGCTTGGATCCTTTAGTCGCTAGCCCCAGTCGGACACTTCTAGCATCTTCGGCAAATCAAGGATATTGCTTATCAAAATTTGTCCAGTCTTCAGAATCTGCAGGATGATTGAATACGCCTTCAACATTTATACGCTTTTCTTTGTGCCACCGCTTATCCGATGCAGTACCTTTTGACATATATTTGCAACCATGGCTTTAATGGGAAATAACACAACACCTTTTGAAGAACTTTCTTACTTTTCTCATTCTCATACTTAAATTTTGGCTCATCACATATTGGGCATTTAGTACATGAAGCGTTCTCTTTTCAAAAAAAGGCACAATCTGTGGCGCCCGCCACGGGGTGCTCATTTGGGACACAACAGAATATTATAAATTATTATTTCTTTTCTTTCCTTCACTAACAACTCGGAGCATGTGTGAAGAATTTAAGTGATAAATTATAGATTTTAGAGTTAGTGATTTGCTTGATAAAGTAAGAAATCGGTAAATTTTTGCATTGTTAGGAAAAAATTGTTTATCAACTATATAATAATGTTATGAAATAATTATAGTAAAGAAAATCCGAGAGGCGAGTAAAAGATTTCCTCCTGAGCACTCTGTGCTCACCTTTCCCCTACTTTCGTTTTCAGGTTAATTGATTGATCCTCGGTGTTATGGATTTCGTCGATGCCCCTCGCTATACGATTGGTATTTTCCCTTCAAGCTTCTTCGTGCATGGTTAATACATGAAATAAGCACTCCCAGTAAATAATTGGTTATTTATAAATTTTATATAAATTGTTATTTGAATTTATTTTTATTTTTATTTGTACTCTTTATTTATATTGACTAAAGTTGCGCAGCTGTATTTTTCACTTATTTGATAAACACATTTAAATTTTGTATATTTTCATTTTAAATTTTTTATTTGTATTTTATTTCTTTTAATTTAGCATCAAAGTCTCCGGAGCATATTTGAATGAATTTTTATAAATTTTACAGACCCTTCTACAGCTTTTGAGTATTTTAACTTTTTAGGTCTTTAAAAATATTTATTTCAATTAAGTCATTACCCCCGGTTTGGGTCATGACACTTACTCCCCTTTTATCATTTTCATTTCGTTCTATTATTATCTTTTTCTTTCTTTATATTTTCCCCTTTTCCTTTCAATAAAATTATATCCACTTTCTATGTTTTTTCTTTTTCACCCTCATAATCTGATATGTATTGTGAACCTATATTGTATTATTTTATTTTATGATGTGTCTGTATATTATTTCAAAGTAATATAGCAAGAAGAATATGAAGCCCGGAACATGTGTTTCCCAACTAGTAATAATATAGGAATGATAATATCTTTTCAGTGTTATTATTTGTAGAAAATAAACATAAAATGACAAGTCTTTGTATTAAGGAAAAACACGTTGGCTATTATTTAACATAAACAAACAGGATCATACGAGGGGTTTTTTTTTTTTTTTTTTTTTGAGGGGAATACGTGGTTATTATTTAATACGACAGTATTATCTAATTATCATTATTATATTTACAGTACTTATCAAATTGCGATTACATTTAGATATGTTAATTAATACTGAGTATAGAAAAAAGTACAAAGATTTAGTTCATTTTTTTTACATATGAACAAAAGATCTTGATTTCTTAAACGAATGTTTGGAGATTTATCATTTGTATATGTATAGATAACAGATTTTCTGTGATAATCATTGTTTTGATTTTCATTTGTTTTTAAGATTATTTTGTACTTCATATTATGGTCTTTAATCCAACATTAGATGTGCCAAGTCATTGATAGGCTCTACAGCGCCTTTTAAATGAAAAGAATGATGCGTTTAAAATTCATCTCTATAAAAGCAATTGATACTTCGTATATTTGAAGCATTTGATCTTCCCATAATAATCATCAAGAATTACAGCTGACATTTAAACGGAATTAGGTGAACAAATCAAAATGTTCTACTTTCTATGAATAAAATAATGCTCCACTTGACGACTTATATTGTTAGAAGAATCAAAACTATATCTACACAAGGATATCACTGAAAATTATGCCATTTTGCAAAGCACGTGATTGTTGATTTTTCGAAATTAACAAATATATTTTATTCTCACTTTTATGAAAAATCAAAGGTTTAAGAAGTCATAATTTTTCACTTTTTGGCATTTTGAAAAAGTTGTTTATGGATATACTAATTAATTTATCCGTCTGTGAGAAATTAAAAGCATAAGAAATCACAATTCTCTCAATATGACACTATCATGGGTACATGAAAGTACTAATATAATTCTGTGAAAATCAAACGTACGAGAAATCAAAATTTCCCATATTTTGAAATTATCTAAAGTAAATGAAAGTACTAATTTAATGTTGAGAAAAGCAAAGGTGTGAGAAATATCATAATTTCTTACATTTTGACATTATATCAAACGTAAATAAAAGTAAATTCAATGCTGTGAAAAATCAAACCCATAATTTGCCGTACAAAAGTTACCTATGATGCCATAAAATAATACTTTACACGAAAATATGGCCTTGTAGCCGATGACATTCTCGACACGGAACTAATAGATGCTGAAGGAAGAATTCTTTAGAATAATATATTGAAATCGAAAGCAGATTTTGCAGAGTGTTCAGATATTGGACATACTAGAGAAGGTAGCACTAGTCTCATATATTCATTATTGTGAACTTGAAATTGTAAATGGATATTTAGAATGATATTTATCATTTAAAAAAAGAAAAAAATATATCTTAGTACTTTTTGTGGGTTATTATATGTTGGGAAGTATAAACTACAGCCTATGTACTCGTTTTATTTTATTTTACTACTATTATTTTTGTTACAAGTAGAAATTAATTAAAAGTAAACAACTTTTTGGGATATCAACGGTTCTATGAAGGATGAGTTTTGTCATCCTAAGAAACTTGCCTGATTGGCTAATCTTGTTTGTGAGCTCAGTTAACATGCGGATAAAAAAAATTACAGAACTAATTATATGCAAAATTTTTGTGATGGATTTGAAATGCAGCAAAATTTTCAGAATATTACAGATATAACTAAAATTACACAATAATTATATAACAATATCACACTTTATACTATATACTTATATGGTAAAAATGATATAAATTTCTACTTTTTTTTGTAATATTATGAAATTCTACTAAACTTAACTGCTCGGATTTTGCCACCCGTGTAAAAAGGCCGATAAGTTACGGGCTTCAGTAACCTTTATTACCTATATAAAAATGAGAATTTTTTTCTAATTTATGACAAGTGTCATTTTATTACTTACTCTCTTTTTTCATTTACCTTTCTTTCTTTTATTTTCTTTTTCTTTCTCTCCCCTTTTCCTTTATATAACGTTATATCCACTCTGTGCTTTTCTTTTTCATCCATATATAATCTTTTATTTTTTTCAAATCAATATAACAAGCAAAATATATGGAATATTAAGCGCATAGCACGTGTTTCCTAACGAGTAATAATTTACAAATGATGGTACCATTATTATTTAGAGAAAACAAACATATAAAAACGGCAAGTCTCATATCATGGAAGACCGCGTAGGCATATAACCAAACACATACATATTTTTTTAATACGACAATATTCTCTAGTTATCATGAAATATTTCAGTTATTGTATTGCATATTTCATTTAGATATGTTCATTAATAATGAGTATAGAAAAAAGTACAAAGATGCAGTTCATTTTTTTTAATGAATATGGACAATGATCTTGACTTCTTAAATCAGTGGCTGGAGATTATCATTTGTATTTATATACATAACAGCTTTTCTGTAATAACTATGATTTTCATTTTCATTTGCTTTTAATTTTATTTTGTGTTTCATATTGTGGTCTTTAATCCAACATTAGATTTCCCAAGTCATTGATAGGCTCGACACCACCTTATAACTGAAAAAATAATAAGTTTAAAATTCAACTCTATAAAAGCGATATTTCCGTAAATCACAGTGAAAATCGATACGTTATATAATTGAAGCAGTTGATCTTTTCATTATAAAAAAAACAAGAATTACTGCTGACATATC
>CAMOHE010055233.1:0-10101 GCA_946598075.1 Artocarpus hirsutus
ATCATCCATGATATCTGTGCCAACTACCGTAAGAGTTTGGTCCATTTGTCTGATTCCCAAAACGGTAAATTTTGTTGACTCAATCTCTATCTCAGTGTAAGTTTTATCATGGCACTCTAGCTTGAACTCTGGTCGTCCACAATCTTGGATTCGATCTCCCCCCCAAAAAGGGAAGCCAATGTTTGTTATGTTCCCACAGTTGAATTTTTGGCTACAAGCTCGAAATTTGGCCTCATCTTTGATAGTTCTGAAAGGAGTCTCCAAGGAAGAAAACACGATGCCCAAGAAGAAGAAGAAGAAGAAGAAGGAAGATGAATGAAGTAAAGGGTGCATCGGGAAAAGTTTAGTGTGTGGGGAAATTGTAGGAAAAAAACTGAGGTTTTGATCAGAAAAAGCGGATTTTGAAGGAAGAAGAAAAGAAAATAGTTTTGTTTAGAATTCCAAGTATTGGAATGAGGAAGTAGTTGGTATTGGCAGATTTTTCCCTCTTGGGAGACTCTTTGATCTTCGTTTCGTAGAATCATAGGTAATTGCCCCTTTTGACGCGTTCAACTTTTGGACTAACTACACATTAATTAAGAAGAGAAATTTCGTTGCTTGATGTAGCACGTTTGTGGACTACTAATATTTGTTCCAGGCTTATGGCTACAATTGTAGTGGCATTAAAAGAGAAGTAGAGTTGTCCCTTTATTCATTGACTTCCAAGTATTACAGCGACAGGTACTAATTTTTCTTGGTGGAAAAACCCAAAGGCTCATCTGACAGTGTCTTCGAAAAGCAACAAGCACTCAGACGTTAATGTAAATGGATATTCAACGATGGAATATGTAGCCTACCGTTGGGTTAATAGATCTAAAAATACGCCACGGAACTTCTTCATTAGTACAGAAAAATACCAAATCCAATTGCTGTATTATCACAATTTAGGTGAATTAGAGGAACACCACTTTCAGAAAGTTAACTCAAACTATTTTTTTTAAAGGGAAAATGGAAAAATTACATATTATGCCACACTTTTAAAAGTTGTATTTATTCATGTTATATTTAGAAAAAATTATGTCACATTATTATTCATATTACATATTATATTAAGTTGTGATACAAATTAACTTGCATGACATTTACAAAAAATAAATCTTAAAAACCTTCATTTATGGAAATTCCCTTTTTTTAAAACCTATCACAAAGGCCCAATAAGAATACACCCCACCACCTCTGTTCTGCAGCCATTATGTATTAGATAGACTTGTTTGTTTCTAGGTTTGAATTATAGTTTGTATTATTTTGTTACAGTATTTTTTCTCATAAAAATTTAATTTTATGTTTAAACTTTTCTGTTCAAGCGTGTAAACCAAACGATCCAGATAACATCCCAGGCGCACTGTTTTGCACTTTTTCTTCCTCTCTTCTGTCGTTGGGCGCCATTGAGGTTCCGTCAAATCAGCACTGAAAGCCGGCTTTTTACTATGAAAATTTGGTTAATCTTTTTGCAAAAAAATAATAATAATAATAAATAAATAAATGAATTGCTTCTAAGATTTTTATTTTCATTTTTCTTCTTTTAGCTTTTCGTTCCCAACGGCTCGACGTAAATGTTAGATGTGAGGTATACTATCTTCTCCGCTTTGGGTTCTGCTAATTTTTGGGGTTTTTGTATTGCCCAAACACATACTTATGTACTTAGGCACTGATCATGCTACAAGCATGCGTGGAATGAAATGCGCAAACAATAAATATTAAAGTTTCCAAACGTTGAAATATTTGTTATATTTTGGCTTTTAAGTTTAGTTGATAAATTTTTACTCTTATAACTGATTTGGGTTTATTGTTTTGATAGTTTCTAGTTACGAATTACTTAAAACCACATATGTCCGTTGTTACAAATTGACTCTCGTTTTGTATCTTTAGTGTTAAGAAGTGTGGAGCTTAATTTAATACAGAACTTTCAGCTCAAAATTTTACAAAGAAAGCAGCAAGGATCAATGCCGAGGCCCAACTTGACGTAAAGGAAGCATAAGAAAAAATATGAAAAAAAGCATAAATTATAAAAACCCGTTAAACCAATTAGAATACTAAAAAATTTGTTGACTCTCTCTAAATGCCAGAAGTTTCCGTTCATTCAATTTGAATACTGGAAGAGAAGACTTATATAAACATGTTGATTTGCTCAAAATACCAAGAGAATAGGCATTAATCACTCATTGATTCCGTATAATGATGAGAAAACTAGAAAAGATAAGAGTAAATACTCCTATTTCATTAATAAAATTCTACTCCACTCTACATATGATAGGACTAACCTATTTATAGCCTAAATTGTCTCAAACGATAATGGGAAACTACAAATAAAATAGGAAAATTAAATATTCCAAAAATTTAAAATTAAAAAGGAAACTAACCTATTTAAAATTTGAAAACTAAAAATACTCCTAAATAATTAAAATAAACAACCAAATTTGGAATAAAAGTCTATCTAATGGGAGAAACTCTAATAATTGAAATTTAAAAATAACTCAAAAAATCTTCAAAATTGGAAACTTCGTAGTAGCTCTCCAGTCTACCGGTCAACCATCGGTAGTATAGTTCGATCAACTGGGTGTCTTCAACCGGCACTCCATGCGTTGCATCACAACTAGACGCTGTCGCATTAGGTCCAAAATTTTTGAAACTCATAATAGCATTTTACGCTATAGCCACGGTGCCCGATATTAGTATGTATGATCTCTAATATGTCTGAACTCCTCCTGGCACCTTTCTTTGATATGTTAGTTTGCTTTCTCTTTATGCAGTCTACACAAGTGTCAAATTCAGTAAAAATTAAGAGTACAAAGTACCTCCATCATTTTCTAATCTCTTTATTCTCTCAACAGAGATATGACCTAATCTATAGTGCTATAACATAGAGGATTCTTCATTCATAACACATCTCTTAATGCAAGCACGAACATGCATAGAAGTATAAGAAGTTTCATTTTGTAAATTAATTTTGAAAAGAGCATCAGACATTGTACCATTTCCAATAAGTTCATATATATAATATAAATTGAATATAGTGTCTAAAAATTAAAGGAAAAACCCAATAATACAAGTCTTGAAATAGAAATTAAATTCCTTGAAAAACTTAGAATATAAAATGTCTTTTCCAATTCTAAAACAAAACCATTGCTTAAAACTAATTTGCATGTTTCTACTACCTTCATATGTGAGTGTATCTTGTTGCCTAAGTAGATAAACTGCTCGCTGCCCACTGGCTTCCTTAGGTTTTGCAACCCCTGCAAGGAATTAGTGACATGGATTGTAGAACCAAAGTCAATCCACCACGTGTTATGGCCAACATCAACCATAGTAGATTCAAAACAAGCAAGTGAGAATTTAGTATATTTCTTCTCAAGCCATTTCCAATATTTTAGACAATTCTTCTTCATGTGCCCATTCTTTTTACAAAAAAAGCACACGGATTCCTTCTTGATATCAGCCTATGTAGATAATTTGTCTTTTCCCTTATTCTTGGCTTGTTCTTTATTCTTCCCTAGAGTTACTAGATGCACTCTTTCTTCTGCCTCGCTAACAAGCCCTCCTTCTTCCTGAAAACACATGTTCATCAACTCATTGATGGACCACTTATCTTTATGTGTGTTGTATGATATTTTAAAAGATCTATATTGTTGTGGAAGAGTGTTCAAGATATAGTGTACAAGGAAAGTCTCAGCCAACTCAACCTCTAGAGTTTATAGCTGAGCCCCTATATCACTCATTTGCATGATGTGCTCGCGTACACCACGAATTTCAATGAACTTTAGGGATGAAATTTCATTATTAAGGTACTTGCTAAAGCTTTGTCTGATGATGCAAACTACTCATCAATTGCCTTCATCAAAGCTCGTACAAATTAGTCTTGTTCTAATGAACCATGAATACTAGTCGAGATTTTAGTCTTTCTAAACATGACGTAGAGACGATTAGATCACTCCTATTTCTCATATTTATCAACATCATCCGGTTGGCTAGTTTCTATAATGGCAGGTGGTTCATCTTTATGGATAGCATAATCAATGTCCATCCAGTACAAATGAAGGAGAATTCTCTCATTCTACACCTTATAATTATCACCCATAAGTTTAGGAATATCGCACTTAAAATCAGAGTAATTCATAGTTTGTATTGCTGCATAATTAAACAGGCATGCTTATGTTACTAAATTGTGGCTATAATGCCATATGTCATGTTTTACTAATGTAAATACATGAAATAAAATATGTATCAAATGACATAAAAATTGCATGTGGGCTAAATTTTTAATTCAAATAGATTTATATATCTTCATGACAACACTATCAAATTATATTCCTTTATCTTATTCTTGTGGCTAAATTAAGAAAAAAATAATTTGATACATCATCCTAACTAATGATATTAAATATAATAAAAATTTTTGTGGGATAAAATTTATCATATTGCATATGATTAATCGTAATTTAATGTCCTTTTACCATTTGGGATACAAACACTTAACATAATTTTATATAATCAAAGATACTGTGGCTATTCTCCAATTATTCAAAATTATATACATCACTAGACATTTATTTTTATGCATAAAAATTATTTTTACTGATGCATATATCAATTTGTCACTTTACAGATATATAAAAAAAATTAATTATGCATAAAATTAATTTTTTTAAAATAAATAACAAAATTCAATCAATCCTTAACAAATTTGGGATTAAAATAAATGTTATTTTATTTTAGAAATATTAATAAATAAATAACTTTATACATTTCTAAAGTAATTTACCAAAATTTTCAAACTTAGTAATTTTCGTATTTTAATCACAAATATTATTTTAGAGATGTCAACATGTATTCTTTATGCATTTCTAAATGAATTACCAAAATTATTAAAATGACCTAAATTTTAGTTATTTAATCACCAAACATAATTTTAGGAATGCTAAAATGACTTCATTTGCAAGAATTAAATAAATTCTAGCACAAAAGTAAGTTTCAAAATTTTATCTAATTTAAACAACAGAATTTTGAATTTTACAAAAATTCTAAGAAAAATTCAATTTTGCAACATTCCAAAATAAATACACAAAATTATACAAAATTTTTTTGGGTCAAAAAGGGTCTAAAAATGACTTGTCATTTTTAAAAAATGATTGCAGCTTCATCCGGAAAAGGACGTGTCATTTTTGTTCTGAGGTGCTGCTTTTCCAGCCTAAAAACTGCATGTCATTTTTTGCCCTAAAGAAAAACGATGTCGTTTTCTCAAAACAACTGGGAAGTTGAAGACATAAAAAATGACATCGTTTTCTCCCTCCTAATGTCATTTTGGTCATCTTCAACCTCCAGTCGGGTTATTTTGATCGATTTCAACTCAGTTGCAGGCCCGATTGAAACCTAACTCATTATCACTCATTTTAGCACCATTTTTGACATTTTAAATCACAAAATTGATAGAAATTCAATTTCCTAATGATTTCTAACATTATTTATCATACACAATGAATGAACAAATTAATTCCATGATTATACTCCATCGTTTATAAACTTATGAGCCAAACTCATCCGAAACGAGTCCTAAGCATCAAGACAGAGATCTAATATTGCTCTGGGTACCAAATGAAAGATTGAAAGATTTTTTAATATAAACAAAATTAAAATAACATGCATACAACTAGATTGCACTAAAAATTCAATTTTGTGGAAGCTTAATTGAATACTAACCTCCCGCCATTGATGCTATTATTTGGACTATGTGAAGGAGTTTCTGTGAGTATTTGATGCTTCTTCTATCACACTGACGCTCAATAATGATGGTGTATATAAATTTGAGTGTTTATAATAGGGACCAAATTTTTGTTCAACACATGAACGTGAATAATTTGTTTTTTGCATATATCACAAATCCTTCCATCAAGGATTATTTGTAGCAATCAGAAAACTAAATACCAAAAAGGAATCAATTGCAATTTAATGTGTAATTAAATATGAGACCATAAATGTGTATAATGCAGACAAACGTTATAATGGTTTCAAAATAAACCATCCATTGTTTCCATAAATGGTTGTAAAGAAACCGTTCAAGATATAGTGAGTAGTGTGTAATTTTTCTCTTATAAACTTCATCATCATCATAGTGAATTATTGCGCAACAGTTGAAAGTAGACGTAGCTCTCACATTGATGGTGGACCATTATAAATTTTGCGTGTGCTCTTTTGTTTATTTTTTTGTTTCGTGTTTTTTACTCTCAGTAAAAGTAGGGTGTCTAATTCGCAACATTTAGGTGTCCTTTTTATTGTGATTTGTCAAGTAGTTAGTTGTGGGTGGAAGCTAGTTTTTTACTGTTATATTCTCTTGTAGTCAAGATCAAGAAGTGAAAGTGATTCTTTTCTGTAATTTCTGAGAGATAGATCAGCAGAGAAAAGTGGGTGGCCTTCATTATTTAAAGTTCAATACAAGAAGATTCTGCTTAGGTTTATTCACTACAAGCGAGTTGGTTCTAGGAGTTTCTGTATTGTTGTGAGATTATCAATTGGGATATTGGAATACATTGAATAGGAATTTTATCTGAGGTTTCATAATCGTGACATCCATATATGTAAAAGCACCAGGATTATTAATACCCTCAACTTGTAATTTAACTCCTCTGAAATCGTTAGTGTCTGTTTTGTTTCAAACTTACTAGATATCTCGTCTGCAAACCCTTTTAGTCCATCTTTTAGCACTTGTAAATTTAGTTATTCGTCTAAAACAATTCCAAAAGTTTGAATAGTATTTGAAATCAGATATATAATCCCATCAAAGCATATGCAAAAATATGTAGGCAAAAAACAGGACCTAACCCCACAAAAAGGGTAATACAAATTACAAGTGATCATCGTCTGCTGAATTTTGGATTAAAAGTTCTACCACGACAGCTATGTAGAATTTTTGAAAAATGTCTGGATAAAATTCAGCTTCAAATAATGTTTGTAAAGATTCAAAAGTACTCGAAAATTCTGCATTTGGTGAGATTGGAGGAGAAGACAAGAAAGGCTTGGGTGGAACTTGCAAGGAATTAAGACTCCCTTCCAACATTTCTATGACTTTACTCATTGGTGGTCGGTTTGACAGGTCAGTCTGTATGCCACAAGATCACAATTATCATCTTCCACACTTCCACTCGGTCTCCATCATTGGAAATTCTCTTCTGTCCAAGTTCTTCATCTAGTTCTAGGTGTTTGAAAGCCAGTGTGGAAAATACATTTCACTTGCATTATCAGCTCGAACATTTAAATTCTTTCTCCCTCCCACCATTTCTAGAACCATCATTCCATAGCTATATACGAAAGATTTATGTGAGAAGCCTCCAAAATTTCTACAAAAAACTTCTGGAGCAATACATCCAATAGTTCCTCGTGGACCCACCATGGAGACAAGGCTTTCTTTTCTAGCACAAATTTTGGTGAGGCAGAAATCTGAGATTTTGGGCACAAAGCCTTCATCGAGAAGAATGTTGTGAGGCTTGATATCAAAATGCAGAATCTGTGTGTTGCAACCACAATGTAGATATTCTAGTCCCCTAGCAATGCCATGTGAGATTCTGCAGTATGTTTCCCAATTCAACTGAACCTTATTATTTTCAGTTCTGTTTTCATCAAATACAAATTTTTCAAGAGACACATTAGGCACGAACTCATAAATGAGAGCTCTTTTAGCGCCCTCAATACAGAAACCTTGCAAAGAGACAATGTTGACATGGGAAGTTCTGCTAATTGCTGCTACCTCATTGATAAATTCATTGCCGTTAGCTTTTGATTCGTCTAACATCTTAACAGCAACCAGAGAATCATCTTGCAACTTTCCATTGTACACACTGCCAAAACCTCCTTGACCTAATTTTTCTTTGAAAGAGTTGGAAATTTTCTTGACGTCCAAATAGCTATATCTTCTAGCTTGCAGGGGCCCATAGTGCCTTAGAAACGATTCAATATTTCTCTGTGCTTGATTTTGCTTCTTCCAAAAGAGAATTGATCTGTCATTGGATGAGAACTTCTTTCTCAAACAACAAATTGACACAATTAATATAACAGTTCCAGCGGCTGCAATCGAACGAAGGAATTAAAAAATTAAATCCCAAGTTAATAATATAATGAGTGAACTCATTAGATTTCTTTGTGGTTGACTAAAAATCTATTCTGTTCAGTAACATATGAGATGTTCAGTTTCTTTGTTATTCTTTTTTTGGATTATCAAGGAACTGTTCCAAAAAGATGAGTGTGTATGGCAAAGTTGAAACAACAATAAACATAATTGTAGTATTACCTGTTGCTTCTATAACGACCACTTTTCCCCTATGCCCTGCGAATATAACAATTTTTTTTTTAAGGACAAAACTCATCGGACTCGGAGATCATTTTTCTAACAGAGAAAACACTAAACTAGATGAACGCTTCTTTAGAAACCAGCATAAAAGAACTTCCGAAGATATCTTTTGTGACTACGTGGTACAATAATTTCTCGTATTTGGCATTATATATGGATATGAAGGTCCGATAGTAAATAAGAAAAACAAAAAACTTCTAACACATTGTAACTGTTATTTTTTTTCCCTCTTCACTGTACAAGTTCCTCAGTTCCCATGTTTGGTATTTTTTCTTCTCAACTTTTGTTTTCCTATTGAGGGTCATTGGTCAAGAAAAGCTATAATCTATTGAAATGATGACGTATATATTTAATTAAACCAATCATCTACATACATATTTTCTGGAAGACAACTAATAAAACTCTATTTTGGTAGAACTCATCACTACAACTATTTTAACGTTTTAATTTTTTTGTCCTGTACAAACTAAAACCAAACATATTTAAGTCCAGATTAAATAAACAGTACTCTAATAAAACATAGCAATATGGTGCGTTTAGCAAATCCGTTCCAATTACATAGTTAGAACTGCTACAACAAAATGCTCTCACAAGCTACGGTGAAACAAAAATAAGCTACGGTGTTCTCACATGCTACAATAAAATCGTTCCAATTTTTAGTTCTAATTGCATTGCCAAAAACACTCTATTTGTTCATTATTTTTATGTTTGGACGTGGGAAAGAGTCTGGTACTTCTAGGGCCTGTTTGGTCCATTAAATAGGATAGCATTGAATAGGATAGTAATAGAGGATTGGATCAGATTGCATTGGAAAGGATAAAATAAAATTTTAGCTAATCCAATCTCATGTTTGGTATTATGTTTTTAAGATAAGAGGCCTTTTGTAGAACTTTTTCAAAATTTTGGGTCAAATTATAATTTTTTAAAATTATACATGTAGACATATAATTAGTAAAAATTGTTTCATCACATAAAAATTACATTTTAACCCCATTTTTAAAAAAAATTATAATTTGACCCTAAATTTTATAATTTTTGCAAATAGGTCCTTAAAGATTTTCACAATGTATAAAGATTGTATTTGATCTCATGCTTTAGAAAGGGATTGCATAATCTCCTTTCAAGGGGATAAGCTCTTATCTAATCTAATCCAATCTTTTAAAGTTTTTCATTAAACAAAGTATTAAGATTTAACCCTGTAATGACCCCTGTAACGAGCCTCCCTACGTGGCTGTCACTTAACTTAAACATGTCTATGAACTTTAACATACTTAAGAATGAAGTACAGAAATTTTAGAATAAATTTTTTTTTAAATGGAATCTCGCTATAGAATCCTTGACATGAAATCTTAAAGGAAGTGATGACTGTTTTTCCAAAACTTAATAACAAATGAATTCTTGATGATAAAGAATTCTCAACATGTAACCTTAAAAGATATAATAATCATTTCTCAAAACTTAATTGCATAAACCTAACATAATAAATAATTTCTTAAACGTGATAATAACGTAATAATAAGCATTATGTTTTAACATAACTATAATTTCCAAAGGCATGATCCTTGATATAACTCATAACATTAATTTCTTGAAACATAACTAGAGTAATTTTCTTGAACTTTTCTTTTTTAAATATAAGAATAATTATTTAGCAACTATTACTTTAAAGACATTTCTCAATTTAAATAAAACTATTTTCAAAACAATTTTAAATTAAATATTAAAAT
>CAMOHE010055233.1:13630-28599 GCA_946598075.1 Artocarpus hirsutus
TTTGTTTAAAGAGAAAAAGAAAAAGAAAAAATAAAAACCCGACAACAAACAGTATGAAATCAACACCGGAGAAGATCTTGCATAGGCTGTTTTCATTTCAATAACAGGGAATATTATGTGGCAATAATGACATGAACTATATAATCAATCTTCAAGCTTTTTTTTTTTCAAATAATTCTCATAGTTATCAAATATCCTTATTATCAAAGAGGCCCTCAAGGATCCTCCCTATCCATACGTCAGAAGCAATTATGAGAAATTTCTGTACATTATCATTGGCTGTACAGTCGCCACTTTCCACCTTGACTATATCAAAAATCCTTCCCACATATACATAGATACATGAAATTATAGCCACTGTACTGAACGAAACATTAATGTTTAGCCATTCTTCATAAATTCTTGAAAAAATAATTGGAAGTTGGTTGAGGATTGAACCATAACCATACGGACCTCTAATTTGAAATTCAAGTTCAAATCCATCTACTCTTCTATGCAACAGCAACAACAACAACAATAACAACAATACCATACACAAGACTCGTTTTCCTTTTTTCAAAGAAAAATAAACGCCTTACTTAGGGCCCTCATTGCCTTAAAGGTAGTGGTAGTTGGGGAATTTAAGAATAGACCCCTTGTTCAAAAAGTTAAATAAAAAAAGAAAAATCTAAACGTAGCATAATCTAACAACATGTCATAATCTTACTAGTCACATTGAAATATAACCAAAAAAAAAAACTATTTTAAAACTAACAAAAAGATTATAATATCATTCTAATAATTACGTTGTAATGTCGTAGTATAAAAAGTAAAAATCATTATAATTTCCTGTCAAAAATTATGCTAAATTTATGTTAATATTTTAGGAGAGTATTAGCTGTGTAATTTGGTACTGATTTTAGGCTGATTAGGTGCTCTATTAACAGAAGGTTGACCTAGAATTTGTCTCTAATTTAGGCTAGGATCATTTTACTTTAATTACCTGCAATTTTACTGTTTTTGTGTATTCAGCCTATAAAGATTAGGCTTCTCTGTATTGTTAGAGTGTGAAATACAAAATATTTTTTCCAATTTTTGTGATATGGTATCCGAGCCATTTTGATAATCTTCCTGGGAAAAATATTTCATCACCAAAAAAAAAAAAAAAACTCCTTAAAGCTGTTCGTAAGTTTAAGCCCTTAGTAGAAAATCGAGATGTCAGAAGTCACACAAACCAGTCCCCAACCGAAGGAATTTATAGTCCAGCAAAATGTTGTAGGCGATCTACAAAATATCCAAGCTGCATATAGGCTGAATGGAACAAACTATTTGAAATGGTCACAATTGGTTAAAACGTTTTTGAAAGGAAAGGGAAAACTTAATCATCTTCTTGGAACAGGGCCTAAGGAGGGAGATCCGAAGTTTGTTGCATGGGATGAAGAGGATTCAATGGTCATGTCTTGGCTTCGGAATGCGATGGAACCCCAAATAAGTGATACTGTCATGTTTTTGACAACTGCTAAAGACATATGGGAGGCGATTAGGCAAACTTATTCAAAGAAGGATGATGCAGCCCAAGTATACGAGATCAAGGTGAAACTGGGTGCTACAAAACAAGGAAATAAGACTATAACAAAGTACGCCAATACTCTGAAATATCTATGGCACGAGTTGGACTATTATCGAGATGAAGAGTAATAAAGATGCTGCTTTACTAAAGGCTTTCATAGAGAAGGATCGAATATATGATTTCTTGGCAGGACTTAATCCAAAATTTGATCCTGTAAGAATCCAAATCCTAGGAAAAGGGTTGTTGTCCTTAAATGAAACAATTGCAATAGTTTGTGCTGAAGAAAGCAGGAGAGGAGTCATGTTAGAACCACAGCTAGTAGAGAGATTAGCACTGCTCACAACAACCACCAGTGGACAAACCTCTAAGAAGAACTCTTCAACCCTTGTAGAAGACAAGAAATCAGAACAAAAAAGGACTGCAAAAGGGAACTTGGTATGCAACTATTGCAAGAAACTAGGTCACACCAAGGATTCTTGTTACAAGCTACATGGAAGACTACAAATCATGAATCAGCCAAATTGGAATTTTGGAAGGAAGAATGGCAGCAAAAGGGACAAGCCCATATTGCTCAAACTAACATCAACAGTACCAGTGATCAGAATAGTTCTAGCAGTAGAGAATTCAATAAGGAAGGCATTGATCGCGTTCGTTCCCTTCTGGATTCTCTCGAAAAACCCTCAGGTGCTTGTTCATTGGCACTTTCTGGTATGCGTTCAAACTCGCATGTGTTTAATGCCTCTGATAATGTTTTGACCTATCCTAACTTTTGGATAGTTGATTCCGGAGCAACCAACCATATGACCAACTCATCAAATTTTTTTCTCCTCATATAAACCATGTCCTAGCAATAGAAAGATTACCATAGCTGATGGGAATTTAGTCACCGTTGTAGGCCAAGGGGACATATCTTTAGGATCTTCCTTGTTTCTTAAAAATGTTTTGCATGTACCTAAGCTGACAACCAACCTTTTATCTGTTAAACAAATCACTAAGGAAATAAACTGCAATATCATTTTCTCAAATAATTCTTGTAAGTTTCAAGACAGTGCTATGGGGAAGACGATTGGGCATGCTAAGGAAAAAGATGGTCTCTACCTTCTCGAAGCTAGAAATGGAAAAATGGGAAATGGAGTTGGTTGTTCTTCTGTTTTTTTGTCAAATTCTTCCACAAATAAAGACAAAATTCTACTTCTTCACTTTCAGCTTGGTCATCTTGCTTTTAGAACTCTGAACCTTATGTTTCCTTCATTGTTTAAAGATGTTGATTTGAAACAGTTTCATTGTGATATTTGTGAACTTGCAAAGCACAAACGTGTGTCTTTCTCTTTGAGCAATAATAAATCATCAGTTCCTTTCCATTTGATACATAGTGATGTTTGGGGTCGTTCACGGGTAGCTAATCATTCAGGAACACATTGGTTTCTCATTTTTATAGATGATTGTACACGAGTAACCTAGATTTTTCTCATGAGGCAGAAATCTAATGTAGCCAACATCTTTCCAAAATTTCATAACATGATAAAAACACAATTTGGGGTGAGGATTAAAAGGGTGAGAACCGATAATGGAAAAGAGTATTTTAACCAAACCCTATCACCCACCAACCTGAAAAACCTATGTTTCCATTGACGTCACGTTTGTTGAGCATGAGAGTTATTTTCATCCTTCTCATTAGGGGGAGACAACATGTGATGAGATGGATGATGGATGTGTTGATTTTTTGCCCAAATTATCACTACCAGAAAGCCAAGTTCCTGCCCTTGGTCCATTAAGTTCAACCCATCCTTCAGGTCCACCCAATCCTTCAGGTCCACCCAATCCTTCAGGTTCACCAACAAATTTTCCAGATCCTGATAATTCTTGACATCTTGATCTCAATTTTAATTCCAATTCTGGACCCGATGACCATCCACATGAAAATTCTTCACATCCTGATCTCAATTTTAATTCCAATTTTGGACCTGATGACCATCCACATGAAAACCCAGTCGTGTCATTTCCTGAAAATCCAACTTCACCAATCAATCCAATAATCACTAGACCACTTCAAGTCTATTCGAGAAGGAATACAAAATTGATCCAAAGCAAGCCCAAAAGTTAGATCCTGTGCTCGGGAAAGGAACTAATCAAGAGGAAAACACTTCCCAGGTAAAAAGTCCCACTTTTATGCCTAGCTAAGATGAGTTAAATTTACCTATTGCTATTCAAAAAGGTATCCGGAAGTGTACACAACACCCTCTCTCTTACTTTGTTTCATTTGAAAAATTTTCTTCTTCACATAGAGCCTTCCTTACTCATCTAAACTCAATAGGTATTCCCAAAACTTTATTTGAAGCATTAAACAACAAGGAGTGGAAACAAGCTATGAAAGTTGAGATGGATGCACTTATGAAGAACAAGACATGGGAAATGGTTGAATTGCCAAAGGGAAAGACACCTGTTGGTTGCAAATGGGTGTTTTTGGTAAAGTACAATTCATACGGGTCACTTGAGAGGTATAAGGCAAGGCTGGTTGCGAAGGGATATACTCAAACTTTTGGGGTTGATTATCAAGAAACGTTTGCTCCAGCAGCAAAAATGAACACTGTGTGAGTCCTATTATCACTGGCTGCTATGAATGATTGGACTTTACAACAGTTTGATGTTAAAAATGCATTTCTGCATGGAGACCTTGAAGAAGAAATATATATGGAGCTTCATCCTGGATTTGCCCTTCCTAAGAAGAATGTGGTGTGCAGACTACGAAAAGCGTTGTATGGGTTAAAGCAGTCTTCTAGAGCCTGGTTTGAAAGATTTGCAAGAGCAATGTTGGCGATGGGTTACAAACAAAGCCAAGGTGATCATACTCTGTTCATTAAACACTCTTCTTCAGGGGGAGTTACTACTCTAATTGTGTACGTGGATGATATCATTGTCACTGGTAATGATCAGATAGAAATGAGAACCTTGAAAGCTAAGTTGGCCAAAGAATTTGAGATAAAGGACTTGGGCAGACTAAAGTATTTTTTGGGAATTGAAGTTGCTCACTCTAAGGAGGGAATTTTCATTTCACAACAAAAATGCGTGACTGACCTACTGAAGGAAACAAGAAAGACAGGATGCAAACCTGTGGTGACCCCCATTGAGCCAAATCATAAGCTGGGAGAAGCAGTGGATGGTGAACCAATTGACAAAGGGATATATCAAAGACTTGTGGGAAGACTAATCTATTTTTCTCATACAAGACCTGGTATCACCTATGCAGTTAATGTGGTGAGCCAATTTATGCACAATCCAAAAGAAGTACACCTTCAAGTGGTATATAGGATTCTACAATATCCGAAGTATAGTCCAGGTCGGGGTTAAATGTTCAAAAAGGGATCAATCATGAATTTAGAAGTGTACACAGATTCAGACTATGCAAGTTCAGTCTCAGATAGAAGATCAACCTCAGGTTATTGTGCCTTCCTAGGAGGGAATCTGGTTACATGGAGGAGCAAAAAACAACCAGTAGTTGCAAGGTCAAGTGCAGAAGCTAAATTTCATGCCATGGTCCTAGGAATATGTGAGTTATTATGGTTGGAAATAATCCTAAGGGATCTTGGAGTTTCAGTTGAGAAGCCAATGAAGTTATACTATGATAACAAGTCAGCCATCAACATTGCACATAATCTGGTACAACATGATCGCACCAAACATGTGGAAGTTGATCGACACTTCATAAAGGAAAAACTAGACAATGGACTTATTTGTACACCATATATCTCAACAGAAGGACATTGGCTGATGTGTTGACTAAAGGGTTATGTAACCCTAAGTTTGAGAGAATTGTTTGCAAGCTGGGGATGGAAAATATTTATTCCCCAGCTTGAGGGGAAGTGTAAGAAATTATGCTCAATTTATGTTAATATTTTAGGAGAGCATCTGTAATGCCCCCTTTTTCGGACGTCACAGATGTCGTTACATTCATTCATTTAACCATTAATTGAAGCAAAACTATTATAAATTATAACATGTATTTGAAATCATAGTTTGGAAAAGCACACCTAGGATCCATACATACAATTTTTTTTTAAACACTTTACGAGAAATTATAAATTTCTTAATTATAACAAGTCGCTTTTCCATAAACATCCTGTTTATAGTTTGCTAATATCATTGAAAATTAAATTAACCTTTGAAGACATTAATAAAATTCTTTGAACACAGTTCGGCAGGCCGAACTTTGGATTTCGGCAGGCCGAAGGTCATCCATCGACAGGCCGTCCGAGGCTTTACAAAATAGGATTTTAAAATCAACAAGATCGGCAGGCCGATACTTGGCAATCGACAAGCCGATTAAAATTCTTCGGCAGTCCGACCAGTAATGGTCGGCAGGCCGAACTGTTTTAAAAATAATTTGTTTTAAAACAAGTTCTAAAGTTTCAAATGCGGAAGAAAATTTACAAAATAATAAAAGTCCATCAAATAAACATTCTCAAAATTATAAAACATATCCTTAAAATTCAAAAATAATAAACATACTCAGAATTGTAAATCATGGATTATTTCATTAAAATCTCTTTCTTTGGCGTTCTTCCATTTGCAATCCTTCTTGCTTAGCTCACATGACTGTCAGTGTCCGCCGCCTACTCCAAAACTTTCTTACCCTTATCTGCAACATGATGTAAAACTTGAATAAGCTAATGCTTAGTAAGTACATTGTAATTCTCACAACTTAAAATATTTCATGAACATCATCAACTTCATCATAATAGTGTACTAGGCACATTTTCATAGCAACATATCTTTCATTACATTAACCATATTAAAACTTATTCATTTTATCTTAAGGGGCCCAAGTGTTGCACCATAACATCATCATCATAGGCGCGCCGTCATGAGAGGAGAGGGGTTGCAAAGCCCAAACCAAACATGACACATAACTTAACATAACATAACATAACATATCATTAGGTGTGCAACACTTATTTAGGTGTTACATATATACATACTTATACTTTCATGCTTTGAAAAATGTTATCATCGAAACATGCATAAACTTTCATGCCTTAAAACTTCATAATAATACTTCATGAAAAATCATCATGAGAAATCATCATAAAACTATCATAAAAATGGATTTCAAACTTTTCATAAAACTCATACTTTTCATAAATTCATCATGTTGCAGGTGAGAATGTACTTACCTCAAAAAGCTTACTTAACCTTATCTTGTAGGTTACGACGCTGTAGTCTCGATGTGCTCACTTCACATTGTGTTCATGTCATACATTTATAAAATGATAATTAACATTTATTTTAAAGAATTAATTACCACAACATAACATCCATATCATAAAACATCATACATACTTTCATCTCTTGAAACATGACAATTCATACTACATTTTTCATTAACCATAAAACATTGAAACAACATTTTCAACACATTTATATTTCTGACCTCCATAAATTTAAAAATTAATAACCTTACATTCACATATAGTTTGAGTACCAAATTTGGCAGGAACATAGTTAACATATAAACCTATCACCGTGATTTTTCTTTAGTCATAAAAATTCCATTTAGTATTTTAAACAAATCACATAACATTCACTTTCAAAACTGCCAGCAATAACAAAATAGTGAGCAGTCCACACTTACATTCTTATAATAAATTATCTACAAGCCAAAATAAATCCATAAAAATACTACATATAATAGACATATAAAATTACAACATATCCAAAGATTAGCTTCAAATAAATTCAACACAACTCAATTCATTCTTTAGAAGGCAGAGGCCAAAAATTCATTCAATGTGCAAATAGTGAGTTCCATGCAATTATCATTTTCCAATAATTAAAATAAAATTATTATGACCCTAAAATTCACATGATCACATATTAACATATAAATACAGTAGTACAAAAATTCTCATTACTAAATAAAATTATTTAATTATACAAAAATATCTCATAACATGAATCTAGTAATTTCACAGTTAAAACAGTCACATAACCTAGTCTTAATAAAAATTCTATAACACATGAAATATTCATCAAATCATTACCAAACTTTCCAGTCCATAATTTAACATCTACATGAACATATTTACCAAATTTCGTGCATAAAAACATGCATTTGCATCAAAAACAACACCCAAACATATGTGCAACATGATTGATCAGCAATAAATTACTGTGAGTGATGGAGAGAAGAAAATTCATAACTTTTTATAGAAAAATTGAAATAACGTGAAACTTGGAGGATATCATATAACACATGCATAAATAACATATTAAAAATTCAGAGCAAAACAAAATTCCTAGACAAAGGTGTTGCAGTCAAATTAAGGAGAAGAAATACAAAAAAAAAATAAGCCTTTACCTCAAACGATTTTCTTCAATCTTCAAAATTCCTTGAATTAACACCAAAGTAATTATGATATTTTTAACAAATAATAGCAGGGGAAATTTGAAAGGGAGAAGAAGAAAGATGAACAAGATAAAAAGAGAAAGAACGAGAGAAAAGGAGAAAGTAAGAGAGAATACGTGAAAGGGAGAAAGAGAGAAAATATTTTTACGTGAAAAAGTAAAAATGGGGTAAAGAAAGGATATTCTCCCCCTTCAATATCAGAATTTTTTTTCTGATTAAAGTGAAGGCAAAATTCGTGGGAATGGAGGGAATTGAGGGAAAACTCAAAGCTTCCAGGAATGGTTCAAGTTACCATTTTTTGCCTCTTTCAAAATGGAAAAACTTATCCATTAATTCAAATCAATCAAAATTCAATTGCTTCTTTACCAAAAATAAAGAAATCATTTCATAATTATGTCAATTATTCACAATAAATCATCCAATCATATAATTAACCTTATCACAAATTTTGTGAAATTTCTACTGACTGTTTGTCGGCTGTCATCGGCCTGCCGATGTCTCACTTTGGCCTGCCGATCTCTGAAGTCCGGCCTACCGATAATATACCATCGGCTTGCCGTTCTGAGGGAATCAATTCGGCCTGCCGAACTAAATGGTCCGGCCTGCCGATCTGCCCTTAAATACAAAAAAAAAAAATCATTCATAATATTAAATTATCAATAAAAATATGATTAAACACATAATATTAATAACATGAACACTTGAGCACATCAATTCCACGTGAGCGTTACCTGCCATAACACTTAAAATAAAATGGTTAGCACCATTATATCATATATCATAACACATATCATAAATATAACACTTAACATCGTTATTATCATGATATAATCTGTTACATAAAATTAGATAGGTGTTACAGTATTAGCTGTGTAATTTGGTACTGATTTTAGGTAGATTAGGTGCTCTATTAACAGAAGGTTGACCTAGAATTTGTCTCTAATTTAGGCTAGGATCATTTTACTTTAATTACCTGTAATTTTACTGTTTTTGTGTATTCAGCCTATAAAGATCAAGCTTCTCTGTATTGTTAGAGTGTGAAATACAAAATATTTTTTCCAATTTCTGTGATATATACGTATATATTTTTATTTATTTATTTGCTAAAAATAATATTTTGTGTTTAAGAACCTTAGTTTAAACTTAAAATTTGATTTCTTGATCTTATTTTAAAAGAATAACTTTGATACATTTGTCTCCAAAACCGATGATTAACTATTTTCACAACTGTATACATATGGTTCGATCTATGATGAGTCAATCAGCTCTTCCAATATCCTTTTGGGGGTATGCTCTAGAAACTGCTATGTTCATACTGAACAAAGTTCCATCAAAGATGGTTCAAAAGACACCTTATGAGATGTGGACCGGGAAGTCGCCTAGTTTGTCTTTTCTTAAGATTTGGGGATGTGAGGTTTATGTGAAGCGTCAAATTTTAGATAAATTGGCACCTAAATCAGACAAATGCCTTTTTGTGGGATATCCTAAAGAAACTAAAGGATATTACTTTTACAATGCTTCTGAGAACAAAGTGTTTGTTGCTCGGAATTGTGTCTTTTTAGAAGAGAATTCATTTCTAAAGGAACCAATGGGAGTAAAGTTCAACTTGAAGAAATTCAAAAACCACAAAATAACATTGAACCACCTGTGGAATCTCAACTGGATCAACAGGTAGTTGTTGAGCCTAAATAAGTAGCACAAGGCCCAAGGAGGTCAGGTAGGACACGTCAAAGACCTAAGAGATATAGATTTCTCTTAACTAATAATAATGATGTGATGATTGTGGATCAAAATGAGCCCACATCCTACCAAGAGGCCATGAATAGCCTTGACTGTGATAAATGGCTAGAAGCCATGAAGTCAGAGATGCAATCCATGTATGATAATCAAGTATGGACCTTGATTGATCCGCCTGATGGTTTAAAGACTATTGGGTGCAAATGGGTTTTTAAAAAGAAAACAGACATGAATAGTAATATGCATACTTTTAAGGCTAGACTGGTTGTAAAAGGTTTCAAGCAAACACATGGTATAGACTATGATGAAACTTTTTCACCAGTTGCTATGCTTAAATCCATTTGGATTCTCCTCACCATAGCTGCATACTATGATTATGAGATTTAGCAAATGGATGTCAAAACAGCGTTTCTTAGTGGAAACCTACTTGAGGATGTGTATATGACACAACCTGAGGGTTTTCTTAGTCTTGAGAATTCTAGAAAGGTTTGCAAGCTTCAAAGATCCATTTATGGATTAAAGCAAGCATCTCGAAGTTGGAATCTTTGTTTTGATGAAGCAATCAAAGAGTTTGGTTTCTGGTTTCATTAAAAATAAAGATGAGCCTTGGGTTTACAAGAAGGTTAGTGGGAGTGTAATAGTCTTTCTAGTGATATACGTTGATGACATATTACTCATTGGAAACGATATCCCTACTCTACAAAATGTTAAATCATGGTTAGGGAATTGTTTCTCAATGAAAGACTTAGGTGAAGCTACCTATATTCTAGGCATCAAGATCTATGGGGATAGGGATAGATCTAAGAGGCTTATTGGCCTAAGTCAGAGTACATACATTGACAAGGTATTGAATAGGTTTAATATGCAAGATTCCAAGAGGGGGTTCTTGCCAATTCTCAGCAAGACTTAATGTCCAATGACATAGGATGAGTGAGACTGAATGAATAAGATTCCATATGCTTCTACCATTGTATCTATCATGTATGCAATGTTATGTACTCGACCTAATGTCTCATATGCCTTAAGCGTAACTAGCAGACACCAATCAGAACTAGGTGAAAGTCACTGGACAGTAGTCAAGAATATCCTTAAATATTTGAGAAGAACTAAGGATGCATTCTTACTGTATGGAGGAAAGGAAGATAAGCTTGTTGTAAGTGGTTACACAGATGCCAGTTCTAGTCCGACAAGGATGACTTTCGATCGCAGTTAGGTTATGTGATCTGTTTGAATGGAGGTGCAGTGAGTTGGAGAAGTTCAAAACAAGATACCATTGCTGATTCTACAACAGAAGCTGAGTATATAGCTACCTCAGAAGCAACTAAGGAAGCAGTTTAAATCAAAAAGTTTATTACTGGATTAGGTGTTGTTTCTAGTATATCAAATCCAGTAGACTTATATTGTGATAATAATGGGGTCATAGCATAGGCTAAGGAACCTAGATCACATCAGTGATCCAAACACATACTCAGGCGTTATCATCTCATTTGAGAAATCATTGAGAGAGGAGACGTGAAGATATGCAGAGTACCTACAAATGACAATGTTGCTGATCCACTCACTAAGCCTTTTCCATAGCCTAAGCATGAGAGTCATACTAGGTCAATGGGTATTACATACAATATTGATTGGGCCTAGTGCAAGTGAGAGATTGTTAGTGATGTGCCCTCGGCCAATTATGTAATGATCACATTTTGACTTTGTTATATTTGCATTTTATTAATAAAGAGGCATTTTCATTATTGTTTTTTATTCCAATTCCATGAATAGTTAATTTTGCGAAGGGTCATCAAGTATGTGACTTGATAGTAAAACTCTTAGGTGAAAATTGAATTCTATTTTAAATTATCTCTAGTCGTTCATTATTATTGGATAATAAAGAATGGAGACTAGTATGAAGTTTGACTGATGATTATGTTTTACTAATCATATGTATGAGATACTAAGTCCACTCATGTATACGTATTTAAGAAATGATGTATTGGATCGACCTGCTATGAGAATACTACATGGATAATTGTCATAAGTGGTTCTCATCACAATAGTATTATTCTAGTCCTTTGACCTAAAATCACCATTGTTTCCTACATGACAAGTTCTATATTTTGACACATTCTAATATTATCTTTAATAGGATGATGGAATGGATTGTTGTTGGATATAGAGTGAATCATGTGAGGAATGTGAGTGATTAAGAAGGAATTTATCCCTTATTTATTATGAGAAAGATATCTATGGGCCCCTCGATAAGTTAGACTGAAGAAAAATGTATGGCCATACTGGAATGAATTGATAAGGGTTATCAATATCAGTCTACTTAAGATCGAGAAATAATATGATTGAATAGTATAAGGATGACATAAACCAAGCCTTATGTTCAATCAAGGTATCTAGTGACAAAAGGACTTTAATACTTATTGTAGATTAGGTTATGTCGGATTATTGACATTCACATAACTTGGGTAATCATAATGTCTTGCTAGAGGTTGCTTATGATTTGTGGGCCAGAAACAGAATTTTAAGCCCACTACCAATGTTATGTGAACCTACAAGGTCGCACACTTAGAATAGACCAAAAACAAATTTTAGGGTTTATTGTGTCTAGGTTCAATGACCTTGATAATGTCCAAATTCGATGTACTAGATATGTCTAGGTTCATTAAATCTAACGTTATCTAGATTCTATGAATCATAATCGAATTACAGTTTACCCTCGTTAAAATCTGACTCTATCTTGAAGTCAATATATATATATATATATCTGTTTTAGGGTTTCCGGCCAAATTAGAAGACAAAAGGCGTTCTCTCATTCTAAAAGGCAAAAACATTAAAAACCCTAAAATTGAGAGAGTCATTTAATGCAAGGAAAGGGTGCTAGCACACCAATTCGATTTTGAGAGAGTCTGTTCATGTGGATACCTACAGAGAGCATTGTTCTAAATAACAACGTCTGAATCTGATCCTAAATACGAAAAGCTCGAGTTAAGGTGTCACCGGAGTAAACCCGCTCTCTTTATTCCAGAAATCTTGCCCCTTTTGTCATCTGATAAGATTCTATGACTTTCTTATTAATTTAATCGAATTGCATGGATCCTGTGAAGGTTTTGTGGGAATTAATTTTAATTTTTTGCTGCTTATTTGAATCATAAAATCCAACAAAACCCAACACATCCATGATAGCTGTGCTAACTGCTGAAAGAGTTTGGTCCATTTGTCTGACTCCCAAAATGGTAAAGTTTGTTGACTCAATCTCAATCCCAGTGTAAGTGCTATCATGGCACTCTAGCTTGAACTCTGGTCATTCACAATCTTGGATTGATCTCCTCCCCAAAAAGGGTATCGAATGTTTGTTATGTTCCCACAGTTGAATTGTTTGCTACAAGATCGAAATTTGGCCTCATCTTTGACAATTCTGAAAGGAGTTGATAGCTTCAAGGAAGAAAACACGATTGCCAAGAAGAAGGAAGAGGAAGATGAATGAAGTAAAGGGTACATCAGGAAAAGTTTAGTGTGTGACGACCCTCACTACGTGGCCGTCACTTAACTTAACATGATCATGAACTTAAACATACTTAAGAATAAGCATAGAAATGTCGGAATAAATTTTTTTTTTCCTAAAATGGTTTCTTGTTGTGGAATCATTTTTTAAAAAAATAAATTCTCACTATAGAATCCTTGACATGAAACCTTAAAGGAGGTAATAATAACTGTTTTTCAAATCTTAATAACAAACGAATTCTTGAAGATAAAGAATTCTCAACGTGTAACTTTAAAAGATATATTAATCATTTCTTAAAACTTAATTTCGTAAACCGAACATAATGACATAAATTTCTCAACGTGATAGTAACGTAATAATAATAATTACATTTTAACATAACCATAATTTCCAAAAGCATGATCCTTTACATAACTCATAACATTTATTTCTTGAAACATAACCATAGTAATTCCCTTGAACTTTTCTTTTTAAACATAAAGATAATTATTTAGCAACTATTACTTTAAAGACATTTCTCAATTTAAATAAAACTATTTTCAAAACAATTTTAAATTAAATATTAAAATAAAATCCTCAATTAAATGCTCTTTAAAACTTTCTTAACAATTATTTGTATATTTTACTTATAATTTTAACGTCTTAAAAATAACATATTATTTTCTTAAAAGTAAACCTTCTTAAGCTAACCAAAACATAATTTCTTATAACTTAAACTTTTAAGTTTAAGATATTAATTTCTTAAAGCTTTTCTTTTAAACTTTTATAATAATTTCATAAAAACATATCCATAAAATTCATTTCTTAGCGTAACGTAAAACTCCCATAATCCTTTGTAATTCCAAATAAACTTATAATTTTCTTTCTTAAAAATTTTTGTGCATTTATTGCATTGTCTATAGCAACATTTTTAAACTTTAAAATCCTTTGAACCAAGGTTGTGTAAACATAAGCTCAGTTTTTAAAGCATAATTACGTAAATTATTTACTTATTTATGTACACATATTTTCATAAGGTGTAAACATACGAGATTTTGTAAAATAAAACATACATAAATTCGTAGAATAATAATGCAAAAATATTACTTTGCGTAAGCGGTATCCATTCCCATCTTCACCATTCGTCCGCTGCTCACCACTGCCCATCAAGTGCTGCTGATAGGTTTTCTGACCTACAACATGAACATACTTAAATGAGCTTTCGCTCAGCAAGTAGGAAATTAGTCTCGCAAAACATAAATAAAAAACCATTTTTATAAAAATATGCATGAGCATTTTATGCTTGCTATCAACTTGAATTATGCTTAATTATTTAAGCTGTATCTTATCTTCTTACTTTAGGCCCTGGTGATCATACCAATTGCACACGAGTCTTGGGAAGTTAGGGTTCGCGAGGTCCCAACGACACCAAGATTATTCATTTCTTTAACATGGGGCCTCCCCGTAGGTCGGGAGGTTGGTACGACACCCTTAACTTGTCTTATAAGTTTCACTTGCATTATTGTGTGTATGCAGTATGACTTATCACTACATGACATCACAATTTCATAATTCTTGAATCTTAAATCATAATCATGCTTGACTTGAAGGTGATCAAACAATATAATTTAAATATTGCATACATCACACATTAATCATCACATCATCATCATGGCATTTCACATCATGTCATAACATAACATATCACATCATAACATATAACAGTGTAATAAATCACTGATCATGCATTTTCATAAATTTTATGAAAATATTTAAAATTAATTTATTTTTAAAACTATTCA
>CAMOHE010055234.1:0-40801 GCA_946598075.1 Artocarpus hirsutus
AAATAATTAAAAATAATTAAAAATCATTAAAAGAATCAAAATGACATTAATTTAAAAATTTCACAAAATGATCTAGTTAAGTTTAAAATAATCATTAAGGTACACTAATCCACCATTTAACACTCTAATTATACTTAATTAACTTCGGGGTGTTGCATTACATGTGTAGAAATGTGAAAGTGCACTTGATTTGTGCTCTATATCTGTGTCCCTTTTTTCTTTTGCTTTTTATGTTGTATTTTGGTTTTCTTCTTCTTTTTTTTATCCAACTTTTTTTTTCCTTTCTGTTAACCTTCATATTTAAACTTATTTAAAACATTTAATTATATTATGATACTAAAAAAAAGCATTTTTTAAAGCCTAGAAGCTCGTTAAGCATCCTTTTAAAATCTCGCAAATACATTAATTTAAACTTAATGTTTAAAAGCATGACCGCTTTAGTTGTAGGTTACCAAATCCCAAATAGGGCGCGTTTTACTTGGACTAGTCGTATCAACTTAAACATCTAACAAAAATATTAACATACTGACAACTAGCAAAACTGTCACATTTAAAAGATTCACACACGTATGTTTCAAAATACTTATACGAGCATAACGGGGAAATAGTACTACTGCTTGGGGTATCCTATTCCTTGACCTCCATAGTCCTGCATTTTCTTGGCAGTACCAAGTTGTACTATGTGGTCGACTTCTTTCTAGTATTACCTTCAGCATAAACATGTGGAGTTTTTGCTTAACAAGTACAAACATCTTTTGGTACTTAAATTTTTGCAAGGACACAAATCTAAGCCTATATCTTGTGATTTGGCCCAAGATATGATAGTCTGTATGTAGGTAGACCCAATCCACCCTTTAAGGATCTTTAAGTGGGTCTTAGTTTGGAAGGTTAATGAACATAAAATGGCTCATTTTATTCAATCTGATTAGATTTTTGGCCTACTCGAGGAGGCTCTATGAGAAACTACAAAAAAATGGGTTGTGGAAATAATTAACCCACAAGAAAGCCAAAATAAAACTGTAGCTTAGTTTTAGAGGAAAGCCCACTAGGCCTAATTGGTCTATTCAATGTAGTTAGCCCACTAGGTTTTTTGATCCAATTAGCCCAATAGCTCTTATGACCTGAGGAAAAAGCCACAGAAAGAACAAAAATGATCTTTCCATCTCACTTGGTTGTCAAACTAGGATGTTCTACCCAAAAAATTTAACCTTATACAAAAAGGGATAATAATTTCTTGTGTCTCCTTTTAATTTTTTACAAGCCAACCAAAGTGATATCTACGTTAAGTGACACTGAAAGGTCAAAATAGAGGCCAACATCTTGAAAAAAAAATGTAACGCCTCAACCTCCATAGGATCCATCTGGTGGGACCCCAGCATAGTCGAGTCTTATACTCGTTATTCATATATATTGTCCTCTTTGTATACCTAGTGGCCCTCAGGGATTTTTTGTGTCCCCTAACATTTGAACCCAAGACCTTCCTCCTTGTAAGGTTCTTAAATCAAGTATTAGTACCAATTGACTTAAGTCAAGTCAATTGTTAGGGGAGGTCTTAGATTTGAATGTTAGGGGATGCAAAGAAATCCCTGAGGGCTACTTGGTACTCAAAAGAGACAGTATGTATGAGTAATAAGTATAAGACTCGACTATACTAGGGGCCCTACTAGATGGGCCCCATAGGGGTTGAAGTATTACAAAAACCCCTTGTTGGGTGGGGGGTGTTTCCCTCATCGAGTGGCCTCCTTATTTTGCCAAAAACTTGAAACTTTAACTAAAACCCACCCAACTAAGGGTCTAGAATAGCAAGACCTCAACTAAACGAATAAATTTTTCTTAAAGCCTACAACCTTGGCCTATAAATACCCACTACTATCACCACTTTGCAACATGGCATTGCAATCCAAAGAGTAGCCACGCTTCATAAAACACCCTCTTAGCTCTAAAATGCTTTGATTTTTCTTATCGAAAAATTCAAAGCTGCATGGCTTCTAGCAAGGTTCCTCCATAATAAGGTCTTAGGTGATTTTCCCGACAACGGTAATAAGGTATAGAAGCAATCAGAAAAAAGACCCTCTATTAGAACTGAAACCCAACCTTCTATTAATACCCATGGCTATTTTGGAACTCTATAGGTCAATCTTACCTTTGGTGTGTTAAATCACTCCATCCGACACATCATATTATGTTACTGTTTCACATATCCAGCCTAAGAAACCTGCTCTTTACTCCATAAAGTGGTTCGTTCCTCTCTTATACCATCCCTTCGCTTAGATATCTCCTTATGTTAAGTTTTCATCGCCATGGATCCGGAATCATAATCGATGTTGCACTTGATAAATTCTCTCCTTAGGGTCACTCAGGTGCAGCTCGACCCAGTCAAAGCCAACATTGTTGCTAGCAAAGACGAAAACTCCGACCACTTTTCACTCAAGATTGTGATTTCACTCTCATCAGTCTCTACCACCTAACACACTGCTACCTCACTCTTGACGACTAATCACTTGGATCAATGAGAGCTATTCATTGCACGTCGATAATGTTAGACAAGGTGCCCAAATGATTAAATAATGTACTAGTTTTTGAGATATCTAATCAATAAAGAAATATCATTTTAGTCATATATCAAATATTGTCCTCTTTAATTATTTATGTTGAAAGTATGATAAGTAAACATAAGCTTAAGACTGACAATCTAAACCTTTAAGTTCGTGCATATGATGGATAGATCATATAGAAGATATAAATCTTAAAGTGATGGTCTAAATATAAAAGGTCCATAATCAAGGGAACAAAGTTAGGCAGTTTATTCATGTTTAGATTGTTATATTGTCTACATCCCTAAAGGGAGATAGCTTATCTTGGTCCTTGGAGTGGGCCTTTGCAAGTAGAGATATTAGTATATTTTTATTGATGATGATATATATGATCGGGGCTAAAGATGATTTGATTTAATTAATAATTCTATTTAAATAAATCAATTCTTTAGACAATCATATGCATTACATCTTAATCCTATAATGAATAAATGAGTCGGTATTCATGGTTTGTGTCTTTTAATGTACCAAAAGGTAACATCTTGAATTATATGAAGGTACAAATGTCAGTACATTGGAGATATGACTCTTAATTGATATAGACATGTTATTTATAGATATGGAATCCATAGCTTTCTTTATCAAGTTAACTATGTTCTCTTATAATCATTATCTTGTAATTGAAAACTAGAGAGCTCAACCATTTAGATACATATGTGTAACTAGAGCGTATACCATTCAGATTAGTTATGAATAATAAGTTTTCTAATGGTTAGATAATGGAGCATAAGATAAATATAATTAGAAAGGTAAAACAGAATTTATCCTTAAGCCGATTATAGATATCGTATGAGGATGTTATACATTATGAGATCACATGTACAATAAACTTATCAGAATTTCTTAATTTATATATAGTTTAAAAGTGTAGCTCTAAGCTTTTAATAGAATAGCTTTAGAGTTGATAATTATAAAATATATATATCAAAATTGTTATGTTTAGGGATCATTAAATCACAAACACGGCAACTCCCCAATCCATGATGCTTAGGAGTGATTGGCTGGAAAGTGGACGGCCTGCGAATCCATGGGTCCTCAAACATCTCCCATTATCCAACAAATTCCTTTAGATAATAGCTCCTTCCCCCGTATCAAACTCCATCAAAGATAGGAACAACCATTAATAACTTTGGCTTAAATAAAAGAGGTATTGGAAAAGTACTTGGATTTGAGAACACGTTCATAATGAGAACCCAATAAAGGGACAAGACGCCAACCTTGCTTGGCGAGCAATGCTTAGTTAAAAGCTTTTAAATCCCTGAAACCAAGGCCACCATCCTTCTTGGACTTGCACATCATATGCCACCATATTCAATGCTTTTTTTTTTTTTTTTTTGTTTGGCCTTTGCACTTCCCCACCAAAACTTACTCATCATCGCATGCAAATCATCGCAAAGAGTAGAGAGAAGACGAAAAATACTCATCGCATATGTATGGATTGCTTGGGCTACTACCTTTATTAAAATCTCCTTATCTCCCACAGCAAATAATTTCCTCCTCCACACTTGCAATCTCTTCCAAACCTTTCCCCACTGAAAAGTCTCCCATTTATTTCCCCCGATGATGGATGGAACTCATATATTTCCCCCCGATGACGGATGGAAGGCCAAGATATTTATCATGAGCTTGGCTCGGTTCAAAACCTAACACTTCCTGGATCGCCTCCTTTGCTTCTCCTCGATGCATGAACTATAAAAGTAATGGCCGATTTAGACATATTCACCAATTGTCCCGTTGGTAGAAACAATTTTCAATTTTAAAATTTTAAAAATATTCAAAAGATAAAAGAAGAAAAAAAAATCTAACTTTTAGATCTTCATGCAAAGAAAATCTCAAACTATAAGCAAATGGAAATCTTCAACTATTAGCTAGCTAGAAATAATGATTAAGTTGATTACTGTTTAGTGGGGAAAAGGGAGAAACGAGTGAACTTTATAAAGAGAAGATAGAAATTGAGTTTGAGTATGAGAAGGATTTGAAGTTGGAGATAACTTAGGATGAAAAAAATTATGCTAAATAAAGGACATGCATTAAATTTTTAATAAAAATAGATGATGGTTTTGTAAACCTATCCTCTTTTAATTATAATGGAGGACAGTTATATAAACCCGTCCTGTAATGTGAAAAATAGAGGACGCCTTTTTGGCTTCTTTTTTTTTTTTTGGAATTAGGTGTGAAAATTAAAACTTTACACCTAATAGTTAATTTAGATTACATGCAACCACTATGCTAAAGCTTTTATTAATAGAATAATATTAGAAATCTCAACTTATATTTTAATTTCTTAAAACAAAATGGTGTAGCATGTAGGGATGATAATTGGGTGCAAGGAGGACGGGATGTTTTTGCCATCCTACCCCATCCTCACTTTTATTTCTATACTACCCTGTACCCACCTTACTTGAAACAAGGTCAGGATTTGGGAATCTTGTCAAGGAGGATTTCTCTATACCTTAGCCATTTGCCCATTAAGAACTTAAAAAATGAGGGAAATTGGATTAGGTGACCTCTTTATTGGCCTTTTTTAAAATAAATAACCATACTTTTTTAAAATTAGACAAATGACCCCGCTTTATTAATTATAAAATCAAAATAACAAAAATAATTTTCACTATTGTTAGTCAAAAATAATGTTCGTCGACATTCCAAGTGGCTGACCTAACGGAGTGCTGTGCCGACAATGTATGGAGATGCTATGCATGAGAGAAGAGAGAGAAAGTTAGGGTTTGGGGTTTTTTAAGGTTTCTTATTTATTAGTGATAAATCAATAGATAGTGTGGCGCCAACAATGTTTGGAGATTTTGTGTAATGAGAGAAGAAGGAGAGAGAAAAGAGAGAGAAAGTTAGAGTTTTGAGTTTTTTTAGGGTTTGTTATTTATAGGTTTATCAGTGATAAACTCAAGTTAACAGATAAATAATGTGGTGCTAATAATGTTTGGAGATGCTATGTAGTAAGATAAGAGAGAGAAAGTTAGATTTGGGGGTTTTTTAGGGTTTGTTATTTATAGGTTTATTTGTGATAAACTCAAATTTATCACTAATAAACTATAGCTAATTAATAATTAATAAAGCTTGTTTTTGTCATTTGGACTTTATAAATTAATAAGTAGGGGTCATTTACCTAATTTAAAAAATGTAAGGTCATTTATTTTAAAAGGGCCTTTAAAAATGCCATTTTCCTTAATGAATGAGCATGTTCCCTTCAATGTGGACAATTTTGTATGTCCTTGATTGGATGATACCAACCACTTTAAACGACCTATCCCATTTAAGACCAAAAGACCCAAGGATCGGTTGTTGAACAAGAACTTTTTGCAAGACCAAATCTCTAACTTTAAAGCTTCTTAGTGGGACCCACTTGTTGTAATATCAGGCAACAACTTGGTTTCGAGTAGTAGTTTGGATGTAGGCATGCTCCTTTTCTCCTCCACCAAATCAAGCTCAACCATCCTATGTTCAACATTTTTCTGCTCATCAGAGTGCTCCACTCTAAAGCTCTGCAAGCTAACGTGCCTCAACACCGTAGACCACAGAAAAAGAGGCCTCTCCTATGGTCGTCCGAGTAGTTGTTTGGTAGGCCCAGAGGACCTTTGGCAATTCGTTGATCCAGATACCTTTAAGGCCTTCCAATTTCATCTTTATATTGTGTTTAATGGTCTTGTTGACGGCTTTAACTTGTCCTTTGCTCTATGGAAGGTTGATGAAAAAACCTTATTGATGCCAAGTTGCTCGCACATCCTTACGAGGCACGCCACTTTAAATTGCTTCAGTGTATAGGATACCATATTCAATAGATGATTTCTTCCAAATAAAGTTCGTTGGTCTCAGTATAGGACTCCACTTCTACCTAGTTCATGAGGTAATCAATGGCCACAATACAACAATTAAACTATGATCGGGCTATAGGAGGATATCCTATGGGTTGATGGTCCACTTAGCAAAGGCCCAAGCACACATAATTGAATTTAGGGGTTCGGGTCAGTGATTGAGCATTCGGGCATATTGCTAGCATTTGAGGCATTTATGGGCGAAATCTTTACCATCTTGGTCCATGGTCGTTCAATAGTATTCTTGACAGAGGCACTTAAGGGACAAAAACTGACCACCAGCATGGTTGCTATACAAGCTACTGTGGATTTCTTCCATGAGATACTTAGCCTCTTATATCGCCCAAAATGATTCTCTAAACGTGAATGTTTGTTGTATTTAAAGGGTTATCGTATCCACAAGGAGGTAGGTTTTTGAAAGATTAAAAATTTTCAGTTTAAAATGGAAAGAGATTTTTACAAGCAAAGTTTAAAAGAAAACAAATATTTTTAACAATTTTAAAGAAGATTTTAAAACATAAAATTAAAACAGTAAAGTTTCGACAATCCTTTGCATGTTTTCTAACTGATATGAAATTTTAACTCTAATCATGAATCTAAAGCATTTGATTTATTTTATTTTTTCTCATTAATTGCAAGCACTTTAATTAATTTTACAAGTCAACCTAAAGCAATAATATAGCAAGATAAAATGTAGTGAATGTTTTTCCTATAAAAAGTAAGAAAATAATAACCTCTCACTAGTAATTTGGTGTACTAATTATGAAAATTATAACTGTTGTCACTACAATTATAATTAACATAATTTTAAGATAGTAAAGATAATAATAAATCAAAATAATTATATGTTAATGGAATAAATTTTTACATTACTTTCAACAAAACCTCGTTTTATGAATTATCTAAAATCGAAAATATAACAAGTCATGTTGTAGTAAAATACATTTCATAAAATTAAGCATTATTTCATTATTATTAATATTAATTATACAACACAATTAAATTACGTAAACACAGCATGACTGAATTTATATAACAATGGGCAACACAAAAATACTAAAAATAATTCCTAAAACTTTAAAATATAATTTATTCTATAAAAATATAAACATTACAAAATAGACATAGAGTTAAAAACCATACTAGAGTACTATATATACAATATCATCTATTTGCCTCACCAAACTTTTCTACACTAATTTGGGCATTATTTTAATATTAAAAGTGGAGACTGTGGAATATCCTAATCGCTTTTCCTCCTAAAAAAAGATACTGTTGAGTTAGAAACTCAGCATTTGAAAGAAAACAAGAAAGGAAAGAAATGAAGGAAGGCCTAAGAAAGCCTTGAATGGGTGTAGAATGACAAGAAAGGGTGTTATTTATAGTCAAAAAATTTCACTATACTTATTTTTTATTATTTTTAATTTTTTTTTGTTATTTTTTTCTCCCAAATAAGCATCTGAGTCAAATGCAATGAAGAAGAATTGCTTCTTCATTTATTTTTATAGCCACACAAATCAACTATACGCTTATTGTTTTTATTTATTTATTTTTTCTTTCTTTCTTCGCCTGAGGTAGCCCATTAATATGCTAATCTGGATCTATGATTGAGTGCAACATGGAGCAAGGATGCACAGAAAGGACACCATCAGATGCAAAGACTTAGACTGCAGCTACTGCTAGAATTATGTGGGCCAAACGGGACCAAGTTAAGTAGCTCATGACCGTTGGATCCAGCGTAGTATGCTGATTTTGCAACTAAGAAAATAGTCTTACGTGGGAGCTACAGCACCGAATCCAAGATTGATTCTAAAATATGCTTGACATGTGGCAGTCTATTGGATGCCCATGATGAATTGATGGCTTGATCCAACAGGTGACAACGCGCCATGTGTCAAATTTTTATTTTTAATTTCTTGTGCATTTGAGGTTCGTTTTTGCCCCTTTTTGCTTCATTTTATTCCCTTTTCCTCTAGATTTTAAATCTAAAATTAATAAACAAACTAAAATTAATTATTTTACAAACAAAATATTTATAATAGTTTTAAAAACGTATTTTACAATAAAACATACAAAACACACTAAAAATAAATAAAAACTTCTAAAATTAACAAACCTTAACAGATATATTATTCAATACCTGGGAATATTTTTAGAAATTAATAAGAATATAAAATATATTTACAAATTAAAAACTTATTTAAAAACACTTTAAGACCAAAAATAAAATTACCACATATTATTTTACGATTTTAATTATTTATGGACTAAATATATATCTAACACAAATATGCTATTAATTAGAAGTTTTAATGAGAAATAAAAGTATAGCTAAATGATTTTATCCTTAGAAAATTTACACTTTTATAATCTCATCACACCCTCAACCAGCTTATTACTAGTCCCGAGCAATTAAAGGAATAAATTTTGAAATAATTTACAGAATATTCACACAATGCAAACCATTTAACTATAATTTGACTAACCTAGCTAGACAAACTAACAAAACAAAAAATTTTAAACAATTTATATGCTATTTAAATTTATTTATTGGAATAATCATGAATAGAAACTTAAAGCAGAAATATATACAAAAATTAAACAAGCTTTACAACTATAGATAGTGCAATGTTTGGTTCCCCTAAACTTTCTCCATAACCCATTTAGCGACCTTTGAGTTAGTAACTCCCATACCAGTTAACGTAAAATACTAGGTGTTGAAGCACCACTTAAAAATTACTTACTTGAGTTATAGGGGCTACGAAACCAAATTTATCTAACTTTATTCATTAATTTACATACTTAAATGCTTTATTTATTTGCACTTTCTTTTTATATTTATTTCTTTTTATTTTTGATTAATTAATTAGTTAATTAATTTAATTTTGAAAATGTTATTGTCCTTAATTGTTCATATTCACAAAAGAACAAAACTCAAATATTCATAGCTTTGACTTGCCACCACAATTACAGTACCTATATAAAAATAATGGCTTACAAACACTTTGAAAATAAATAGATAAAAATGTTAAATAAAGCCAAAGTATTGAAAAGCCTAGAAAATTCAAAGAATAAAAAAATGATATTATATTAGTATGTAATTGAGAAATCAAAACAAAATAATAACAAATTAATTACTAAGAAACTAATATTTTCAAAACATTTTTTTTTAATTTTCTTTTTAATGACTTACACAACTAACAAAATCGCACAAAATAACACGAAAATGAAAAATTTTTACAAAATACACAAAAGTTGGAGTAAAAATTGAAAAAGTTGAGCAAAAATAATAAAAAAAAAAATTGTCACAATTTTGCACAATAGTGATACACAACCCACTCCCCTAAATTAAATTATACATTATCTTCCAATGTATAAAAAGAATATTGAAAGCAGCAAATATATTACATGAATCAACACAACTGCAAAGATGATCTATAAAAAAAACTTAACAAACCAAACTGAATAAACTAAAATAAACACATAACAAAATATTACAAACTGAGTTTTTTAAGTCATATTTCGAAGACTTTTCTTTTTGAAAATTAAAATCACTTTTATCCTCAAATTCTTCAAAATATGTTTCAAGATTCCATAAGTGCAGAATACTTACTAATCACAACGACTTTATCCTCTTTAATCTCAGCTATTTTAAATGAATTATTAAGTGATTTAATTTCAATGATTTTTTTTAAGAAATAAAATGCGAAATCAAGACACACATTTTTTTTATTGAAAATTTATTTGAAAATCCAAACAAATTGTATTTACAAAATCAAACTTATTAGAATGCATCTCGAGAGAAAATTAAAAACAATTTAACTCTATATCTCAGTCATTCTAAAACATATTAATATATAGCTTTGACTTTAAATTTTCAAAATAAATCTCAACAATTTTTTTAAAGAAAAACAAAAGAACACACAACAACACATAAAGATATATTACAAAAGAGAGAAGGTAAAGATATTACTTTGAAAGTGTTTTCCCATTATTTGCTGCTCTGAATCTAGCAATTCTTTCTTCCAACTCTATTCCTAGTGGACAGTTGTCAAAGATTGGCTTCCTCCCATAATAAGTGCCAAAGGGCACTACATACAGGTCTTTGTGATTATGCCCTTAAGATTGGCAAAATATAGAACATTTAAACTCATGAAACTTGGACTCATTTTAAGCTCTTGATAAGTCCATAAAAATGATGATAGAGGTGGCGGAGGAGGTGGTGGCCACATAGGATCTTCGTAAAAATGGTTTTTAGTGAACTCTTGTGGTAACTGAGGTTGAGAACCTAAAACAAAAGTTGATGATTATTCCTCCTCTATAGCTAAGTCTTCATTCTCTTTCTCATGTTCCTCTCCTAACATTTCTTCCTCAAAATAGGTGGGTTGTAGATGTTCCTCTTCTATGGTCGGGTCAATTGTTTCTTCCTCAACTAAAGAATCTTTTTCAAACAACTTAAGATGCTCCAGAATTAGCACAACAAGTTCATCTAAGTGACAACTTTGTGCTAAGGTATTTTTAGCAAGAATGGTTTCATTTTGTTTAGCCTTTGACACTAATTGCACAAAGTAATTTTTATTTTCTCTCAGTCTTTTTGTAGTTCTATCAATTTTTTTGAGAAATTTTCTAAGATTCTTTCTGCGGTTTCTTTAAACTCTTCTAGAGTTTCCTCTAAGCTTTTCTTCTTTTGATTTCCTAATGAATTTTTAGGATAAAAGGATGATTCTGAAGTTTGGGCCTGAATGTTTAGGCAAGATATTGAATTATTCTCTCTTCTTACATTGTTCATCCAAAAATCAAATTTGGCCATGTCATCTATCATAATATAGGCTTTATCAATGGTTTGTTAGGAGAAAGTGGTGGTACCAAATCCTCTCTCTACCCAATTCTTGTTTTAGGACTTAACCTATCTATGAAGGCTTCTAACAGATATTTCCTAGAAAGACCATAGTGAGGGCACTTATTTAGCAAGTCTTTATATCTCCACCAAGCACTATTAAACAGTTCTAAGTATTTTTGAGAAAAACTAGCAACAAAGTGACGATGAATTTCCCAAAACATTTTTTTTTATTTTTAAGCTTTGATTTTTTTATTTTTTAATTTTTGAATTTACAAGTAAAAGACAAGATGCTTAGCTTTTCCTTATTTAGTGAGAATAGAGCAGTGAGTGAAAAGCATTTGCCTCGTTTGCTTTGTAGATTTTAAGAATTATATGCTTTAATGATGTTCTTAGAAAAAATTGGTGGGGTAAGGCCTGCTTAAAAACCAACCTCCAAGTCAGAACAACATTCCTAAAATGACTGATGTTGGGAGAATCTTTAAAAGAAACTGGTTATTAAAGACGTTTCCGAACTAGTGCCAGCCTTTAGACAAAGCTTCCTCAAAGTATACTTTTCACAAAACCACAATTTAATTTATAAAAAACCTAGCTTTAAAGTTTTTATGAAATTTTATTTCTAAGTTCAAGACCTAGATCTAAACTTAAATCTAACAAACCACAAAACTATACAAACTATAATTAAAAAGAAAATTTTTTTATTTTTTAGATTTTTTATTTTTTTAATTTTTTCTATTTTTAATAATTGACTCACTAATTAAAACATATGAATAATTAAAATAATATTTACAAAGGATAAGGATAGATCATTGACCAGTTTTTTCGCTTAATTTAGCAATCTAACAAAGTGACTGCACCTTCCAAGCAACGGTGTCAAATTTTTGTTGTACCACCCAAAATGATTCTCTAAATGTAGATGTTTGGTGCCAAATTTTTGTTGTACTGCCCAAAATGATACTTTAAACGTGGATGTTTGTAGTACAGAAAGGGGTGGTCGTATCTACAAGAAAGTGGGTTTTTGAAAGATTGAAAATTTTTTGTTTAAAATAAAAGGGGATTTTTACATGCAAAGTTTAAAAGAAAACAAATATTTTTAACAATTGTAAAGGAGATTTTAAAGCAAAAAACTAAAATGGCAAAGCTTCGAGAATCCCTTGCATGTTTTGTAACTTGTAAAATAGAAAGGGATTTTTACAAGCAAAGTTTAAAAGAACACTAATATTTTAAACAATTTTAGAGAAGATTTTAAAACATAATATTAAAACGGTAAACTTCGATAATCTCTTACATGTTTTATAACGGGTATGAAATTTTAACTCTAATTATGAATCTAAAGCATTTGATATACTTTATTTTTTCTCATTAATTACAAGTATAAGTCAACCTAAATTGACAATATAGCAATATATAATATAGTAAGGGTTTTCTTATAAAAAGTACCAAAATAATAATTTCTCACTAATGATTTGGTGCACTAACTATAAAAATTATAACCACTGTTACTATAATTATAATTAACATAATTTTAAGATAAAAAAGATAATAACAAATAAAATTATTATATTTAAATGGAATAAATTTTTACGTTAATTTCAGAACCATGTGTTATGAAATATCTGAAATCGACAACATAACAAGTCATATTGTAAAAAAAGGCATTCCATAAAATTAAGCATTATTTCATTATTATTAATATTAATTATGTAATATAATTAAATTATATAAACAAAGCATTACTGAATTTATATAAAAATGGGCAACATATCAACACTATCAAAAATTATTAAAGACTTGCAAATATAATTTATTTGATAAAAATATAAATATTACAAAGCAAATATAGAGTTAAAAGCCATACTAGAGTACTATACATACAAGATCATCTTTCTGGATTACCAAACTCTTTACACTAATATGGCCATTATTTTAATATTAAAAGTGGGGTTGGAGGAGTACCCTAACAACATCTCCTCCTAAAAGAGGTACTGTTAAGCTATAAGCTCAACAGTTGAAAAGAAGGCAGGAGAGGGGAGAATTGGCCAAGAATGGCCATGAATGAGCCTCAAGGGGGTTTATATAGTAGCCAAAACTACTATTTATCCAATTTTTTACTATTTTTATTTTATTTATTTATATATTTATTTATTTATTTCTTTTCTTTCCACCAAACGAATCTTGTTAGCTGATTAATATTGTTTCTTCTCCGTGTGAAACAGCTAAAGAGTATGCTAACTTAGGCTCAACATATGCTGCTTTGCGCACACTATTCGAATGCATGAACGGCCTAAGATCATTGACCAAAGACTCGACGAATGGCTGGAATTGGCAAAGAACACTAGGACGCTAGAGCTTAAGGCTAGCCGTTTGATTTGTCCTGGAAAGCTAATCTGACAGCAGTTGAAGCACGCACATGTGTGACCTGCTACACTCAAACTAGAGGGTGGCTTGACTTTGTCAGGGACAGCTGGCACGAGGCGGACAACCCGGATTGATTCGGTGTCTTTATCGTGCGGTATAGAGCTTGTCATGTGTCATTTCTTTTAATTTTTAATTTCTTTTTGATTTCTTGTGCATTTGAGGTCCTTTTTGCCCTTTTTGTACCGTTTTACTTCGTTTTCCTCCAAATTTTAAATCTAAATTTAACAAACACACTAAATTAATTATTTTACAAACAAAATATTTACAATAATTTTAAAAGTATTTATTTTATGATAAAATTTACAAAACATACTAAAAATAAATAAAATTTCTAAAATTAACAAACCTTAACAAATATATTATTTAAGACTCAAAAATATTTTTAAAAATTACTATAAATATATTAGAACATATTTAAAAACCAAAAACTCATTTACACACACTTTAAAACTCAAAATAAAATTATCACACATTATTTTGATGGTTTTAATTATTTACAAACTAAATGATTATAAAACACACAAAAATGACTTTAAAAATTACTAAAAAAATATTGTCAAACATAAAAACATACCAAAAACATATTTTTAAATACATTTATACACTAAGATACAAATATTCTAATTAATACAATAATGTTATTAATTAGAAGATTTCATGAGAAATAAAAGTATAAATAAATGATTTTATCCTTAGAAAGGGTACACTTTACAGTTTTATTAGACCCACCCCAAATAACTTATTACTATTCCTGAGCAATTAAAGCGATAAAATTTTAAAATGATTTACTGAATATTCATACAATGCAAACCATTTAGCTAAATTGACTTACCTAGCTAGATAAACTAACAAAACAAAAATTTTATTTAAACAGTTTTTATGCTATTTAACAAAATGTAAATAAGCTAGACTTAGTGCAAAAATGGCTAATGAATAATTATAAAGTTTCATAAAAAACTAAGAATATAATTGTCATTTTATTTTTATTCAAATCACTCCTGCAGGCAGCAACACTTCAAATTTATTAATTAGAATAATTAAGAACAAAAACATAAAACAGAAATATATACAAAAATTAAACAAACTTTACAATTGTGAATAGTACAATGTCTGATTCCCTTAAGCTTTCTCCGTAACCCATTTAACAAGCTTTAAGTTAGTAAATCCTAAGTCAATTGGCCTAAGCTACTTGATGTTGAAGCACCCCTTAGAACTTATTTACTCGAGTTAAAGAGGCTATGAAACCAAACTTATCCAACTTGATTCATTAATTTATATAATTACACCCTTTATTTATTTACACATTTCTCTTTTTATTTTATTTTTATTATTATTTTTATTTAATTTGTTATTAATTAGTAAATTTTGAAAATATTGTTGCCCTTAATTGTTCATCATCACAAAATAACAACATTCAAATATTCATAGCTTTGACTTACCACCACAATTGACAATAACAATACATGTATGAAAAGAATAGCTTACAAACAATTTGAAAAATAAACACATAAAAATGTTAGATAAAGCCAAAGTTTTGAGAGTCCATAAAGTTAAATAATTCAAAGAAAAGAAAAATGACATTACATTAATATGAAATTTAGAATTAAAAATAATAATAACACATTAATTACTAAGAAACCAATATTTACAAAACATTTTTTTAATTTTCTTTTTAATTTTATGACTTAAACAAATGAAAAATTTTTACAGAACACGCAAAATTTGGAGCAAAAATAGAAAATGAGAGCAAAAATCAAAAAATAAATTTGGCATAAAATTTTGGCACAATTTCGCATGGTATTAAAGCACAACCTTCTCCCCCAATCTAAATTGTACATTATCCCTAATGTATAAAAAAAAGTGAGAGCAGCAACAATATTACTTAAATCCTCAGTGGAGGCCTTCTTTTGACTCCTTTTGGTTGATGATTCCTTGACCTAGCTAACTTGAGTTGATAAGTGAATAGAGATTGAGGTATGAAATCTGAATCCAACAGTGGTCAAGTCATGAATATGAAATTTAGGGAGCTGTGGGCATTTACTTCAAAGCATGTCTATATCTTATCCGCTTCTCTTGATGCTGGAGTTGCTTTCTTGGCCATTCCCCTCTACTTTGCCCTTCAGTCCAAGGAAATTTGGGGTCCCAACTGGTGGGGTCTTGAAACTGGTGACCACAACCATCCGTCTTTCAGCTAGTGCTCTCTGCAGAGATGCTTAAAAAGTGAACAACGTTGACAAAAAACTGGTCTTGTTTTTATTAGTGATAAAACATCCTCTTTTAATGCTTTTTTTTTTTGGTGAGAAGTGTATCCGAGAAGTTATTGTTCACATAACGTTTTAGATGGCCTTAAGGGAGACGGGCTGCAGCTAATTAAAGAGAAGAAAAGAACAGATATTGGTGCTTAAAGTCTCAAGTGTGTTGCAAGTTGCAATGTACAGAAAATCCTTTTTTTTTTGTTTTTTTTTGGTTTAACGTGATCCACCAAACCATCAAATGGAATAAAATAAAATAAAGTAAAAAGTAGTTGTTTAGATGATGAACAAATAGATCCAACTACTCGTACAAAATGCTATTAAAAACACCCCTGCCATTATTACAGGCACTTCTTTGGAGTAGAATAAACCTTCTTCTTCTTATTTTTTATTTTTTATTTTTTTTATTTTTATTTTTGATTTAAGAGTCGTTTCGCTATTATGCGAAAACATTCTTACTGTAAAAAAAAAAAGAACAAATATTAATCTTTTTCAGTTTTCCCTTAGACAATCCACTACAAAAGAAAGGGCCAAGTATTTAGATATCCATAATCAAACGAGAAAAGCAAAACAAAAAACAATACAACTTTTAAAAATTAAAAGCTTTGCAGAAACTTACATAAAAAAAACATATTTAGGTGATCATCTGTCTTCTTATTTCATGGGTCACTTAGGTGATCAAGTCAGCAGTATGGGCCGTATTGATTTTTCAGAATATTTTGGTTAAGAGAGATATTGGCTTGTACACCAAACAAAACCTACTCACTCATGAAATTCATTCTCTATTACTTGAAGAATCAAAACTAAAATAAGTTGATTCATTTTCTGAACTCACAATGAGAATAAGAACTACATATGGTTGGCCTCTCATGCTGTTACAAAACATGAGCAGCCTGTAAAAACGGTTTTTAGCAAATTTTTTAGAGAAAAATGCAAGTTTTAGTAGTTGCAGAAATTAGAGAAAAAAAAACCCACTTTATCCATACTTGCATTTGGAGTCTAGTTTTCCAACTATGTACGCGTCCATAAGCTACTGATACCCCTCCAAATATTTCTTGAAGAACTTCTCTTCTTTACAGCATTCGTCCACAACTTTGTACACCTCAAAAAAGAGCTTTGGGAATGTCTTTGTAAAATAGTCATCGAATCCTTCATAAAGCTGTCCAACAAGATTCTGAAAGAGACAATACCAGGTTAAGTGAAATTTAACATTAAAAAACCTAAATGTGTGAGAAGATGTATCATACTTATACACACTCTAGAAAACTGGATTTTTAGTTACAACATCTTATTGTGACTAATGTACAATTAATCACAAACTTTAATTTAATTTTTGTTGTGACTAAAATGTTTAACCATATGCGTTTTAGTCACGACATGTTTCTATGATTAAAAACCCTGTGGTTAAAAGTTTTAGTCACAACAAAAAGTGATCTAAATTTTGTGATTAAATGTACATTAGTCATAACATTTTGTTGTGATTAAAAGTTTTTTTAAAAATTGTTGTGATTAAAAGTTCAGTGTTTTGTAGTGCAGTATTATAATTACCTGAATGTATTCTGAACCCTTGTCGTGATAATGATTCAACATGTTTCGAATCAATCGCAACAAGTCTTGAAGACTGTCATTGTAATTTGCGTACTGGCTCATGCGCACGATCACTGTTTGATTAATCTGATTCTTCCAACTTCGAACCACTGTTCCCCACAATTCGGTACCAAAAACTGTGCCTTCAATAGATTTGAGTTTTTCTGAAAGTTCAGTGTTCTTGCTTGCACAATCACTACTGTCGCGCAGGAAATAAAGTCTCGTCTTTGCATTCCAGAACAGTGGATGGTGGATTACCTCATTTGCTTTTGGCCTGCAAGAATAACAGGTGAAATGTTCTCCTTGTCAAGTAAAACTTTTAAGCCTACTCTAACATTCTTCAATCCACTTAGTACAACGGTAAGGCCTAGTCACAAACAATATATAATTTCAATTTTGACAGAAGTTGCTGCGCATGTCAAAAACTTTCTAGAGGTGTATGTAGTTATAAAATATTTATAGAATACATGGCCAAAAAGAAAAAAAAGTAAAATTCTTCTAGATGGTGTAAAATTAACGACAACTAAGAACTCTTTCGTGTAATTATAATCACAAAGCCTTGTTCTCTGCATCGGTTCAAGCTCTCCTGAAAACTATTCCCGATACAAAAGCCATGAAAATTACCTTGCAATCGTAGCCTACTAGACTACACTTCCACCATACTATTTCTCTCACACGCATAATTCTACTAACCTAAAATATTTAGCTCTACGCCACATCATATATGCAAGATGAAAATATTGTTATCGATTGAAATACTGCTACTCTAATTTTATGAAAATTTGAAAAAAAAAATGTGAAAAAGAATAATATAGGTGGAAATATCGAAGAAAATTATGAAAACTGCAAAAAATTGCTTTGAAACATATTTAAAACATATTTTTAATATTCTTAGATAGAATAAACATTAAAAAGATACATATTAAAAAAAGTTTTCACAGGAAACTTCATGTGTGTCTTTGTATTTTGATCATACTATATTTTTTTAAATTGTAGTTATGATTCTATTTTGATTCAATTAGACATTATTTGAGTAATGTTGAATATAATTGTGAACAGGCCACAATTTTGTTTGTTGATCTTTCCTCTATTAATTGGAAACTGCAAATTTTCAAATCATTTGCCTATGACGGTGGTAATATATTCAATTCAATTTCATATCTATCAATCATGATTATATGGATGTTAAACATGAAGAGCTTCATTGAAAGGCTTTTTTATTAGTTTTTAAAAAATTGTTGATTCTATATTGTACAAGTATATAGTAACTAGCTAGTGGAAAAAGTCACTTATGCATCCTACAACATATTGAGAAAATAAAAAAAATCTAATGCCAAGATTTCTTATATAAGTTTTTCAATGTTTTTCAGAAATTTCTAAAATATATTCTTAAAACTTTGTACAAATTACATTGCAAACTTCCCAAAATCAATAATTCAATTGATGTTTTTTAATATTTACCGATATTTCTCCAATATGTTTTCCAAAAAAAAAAAAAAAAAAAAAAAAGCCAAAAAGACATTTCGGCACCTCCAAAATATTTCAGCAAAATTTTGTCCACACGTGTACATCACTAAACCCATTTCTATTTTATAAATAAAATTCTGTCAAATATGTTTAACAGGTCTAAACTGAGCTGCTAATAGATTAATAATTATTAACTAGTTTCAAAAGGTATCATGTACCTTTCTTTAAAGATTTTCAATAAAAATAGAGTAACATACGTGCAATATTAATTATGTAGAGTCCATGTTGAAGGAAATTATATAATCTCACCGCTTGTCAGGATCCGCTTCTAACAAAGGAGAAATAAGACAACAGGCTTCTGGGAAATTATCAAATAAAGTTTTGTCTGTTCCTTTTTCTTAATATTCCCATTACGTTCAACAGGGTCCCCACTGAGAAAATGATCTGGCTTTGTCACTGATCTACTCTACACTCCACCTTATGTTTCTCTCATCTAGCTATAAACCTAATAAATCTTGCTCTCCATTAATTTATTTAGTTGCATAGTGTGTTATATATGCGAACATTCTACATATAGGTTTTGTTGATCCCTTCATATTGTATTTCTATTAATAAGAATTCTTTCAATTATAATTTATCTTAGACGGTGATGATATGTTCAAATGATTATGAGAAGTGAAAATTTTACTACTAATAACTAGTACATAACATGTTGTTTTCTTCATAAATCAACCTACTAATAAATAGTAAATGCTCCTACATCATTGTTCCTGGGTTGGAAAAGAAGGGGTCTCGTGCTCCAAACTTTCTTAATGTTCTCCATAGTATGGCGAAAGATCAGCTACGTTGAAGGTGGTAGAAACTTGATAATCTTCAGGGAGCTCGATCTTGTAAGCATTATCATTAATGTGTTCCAGCACTCGAAATGGTCCATCAGCTCGAGGAGACAACTTTGTTTGACAATTAGGGAAACTTTCCTTCCTCAAGTGAACCCATATTAAGTCTCTTTCCTTAAAGTGAACCAGCCTTTTGTGCTTGTTGGCTCGCCTTTGATACATTGTAGTCAGACGAATAATCTTCCCTCGAACTTCTTCATGGAGCTTCTTGATTTGCATAGCACGTTCTTTAACATCAACACTAAATTTGTAAGTAGTGGGTAATGAAAAAAAGGTTAAGAGGACCAAGAGGATGCCTTCCATACACTACCTCAAATGGACATTTTCCAGTGGTTTGACTTGTAGAATTGTTGTAAGAGAATTCTGCTTGTGCCAACACGAGATCCCATTGACAAACATATTTTCCCAAAAAACTCCATAGTAGATTTCCTAAACTTTTGTTGACCACTTCCCTTTTTCCATCTGTTTGTAGATGGCTTGCTAAGCTAAATTGTAAGCAAGTCCCCATTTTTCTCCAAAGAGTTTGCTAGAAATGATTCATAAACTTGACATCTTGGTCCGAAGTAATGGCCTTTAGGATTCCATGTAGACGAACAATCTCCTTAAATTACAAATCAGCAATGTGGTAAGGGTCATCACTTTTGTGACATAGCACAAAATGAGCCATTTTGGAAAATCTATCAATGACTACCATCACTAAGTCCTGTCATCTCTGAGTTCTTGGTAAACCTAGTGTGGTATCCGGCCTGAGCGTACTCTCTCAAGCCTCCATAGGACCCACCTTACGGGCCCCCTAGACTTATGGCTCTTATTGGTAGACCATCACCGTGCCGCTCACTTATCCGTACTGTCTCCTCTGGGGCCCTCTAGCCCCTCAGGGTTTTTCTTTCGCGTCCCTCGGATTCGAACCTCAAACCTTCCTTAAGAGGTTCTTATTTCCTTCTTGAGTACTAATTGAGCCCCAATTGGTACTCGAGAAGGAAATAAGAATCTCTTAAGGGAGGTTTAAGGTTCGAATCCAAGGGACGCGAAATAAAAACCCCTGAGTGGCTAGAGGGCCCTAGAGGGGACAGTACAGATGAGTAGACGGCATAGGGATAGTCTACCAATGAGAGCCATAAGTTTAGGGGCCCCGTAAGTTGGGTCCTATGGATGCTTGAGGGAGTACGTCTAGGCCGGATGCCATACCTAGAACAACATCCATACTCTCTTTTTCCTAAGGAGCGTCAAGAATTGGTAGTGGCATATACATACCAATGTTCTAATTTCCACTTGGTGATGTGACAAGTGCGACACCTTTGAATATGTCAGACGACGTCTCTTTCTAGCTTAGGCCAATAAAAGTTCTCCTTCACGAGCGCTAAAGTCTTGTCTCTCCCAAAGTGTCCAGCTAATCCTCCACTATGAGCTTCCTAAATGATAGATTGACGTAAAGAACATTGGGGAAAGTATAGCTAATTACCTTTAAACAGGAAACCTTCTTTATGGTGGAACTAGCGATAAGGAAGTTGAGAGCTAAGCTTCCATATTTCACCAAAACCAGAATCTCCCTCATACATCTCTTTGACAACTTCAAAGCCAACAATCTGGAACTACAAGTAGAGAGTAAACTTTGACGGCGACTTAGAGCATCGGCTAAAATAAGAACCTTTTAAGGGAGGTTTGAGGTTCGAACCCGAGGGACGCAAAAGAAAAACCCTGAGGGGCTAGAGGGCCCTAGAGGGGATAATACGGATGAGTGGATGGCACGGGGATGGTCTACCAATAAGAGCCATAAGTCTAGGGGCCCCGTAAAGTGGGTCCTATGGAGGCTTGAGGGAGAACGCCCAAGCCGGATGCCACACCTAGAACAACATCCATACTTACTTCTTCCTAAGGAGCTTCAAGAATTGGTAGTGGCATATACATACCAGTGTTCTAATTTCCAGCTTGGCGATGTGACAAGTGCGACACCTTTGAACATGTCAGACGACGCCTCTTTCTAGCTTAGGCCAATAAAAGTTCTCCTTCACGAGTGCTAAAGTCTTGTCTCTCCTAAAGTGTCCAGCTAATCCTCCGCTATGAGCTTCCCAAATGATAGATTGACGTAAAGAACATTGGGGAAAGTATAGCTGATTACCTTGAAACAGGAAACCTTCTCTATGGTGGAACTAGCGATAAGGACGTTGAGAGCTAAGCTTCCATATTTCACCAAAACCAGAATCTTCCTCATACATCTCTTTGACAACTTCAAAGCCAACAATCTGGAACTGCAAGGTAGAGAGTAAAATTTGACGGTGACTTAGAGCATTGGCTACTTGGTTTTACTTTCCAGATTCATGGTTGAGGAGAAATGGAAAGGCTTGAAGAAACTCACTCTAAGATGCATAGAGTCGATTAAGTTTATGTTGAGAGTTGAGATGTTTAAGGGCTTCATGATCAGAATACAAGATGAATTCCTTTGATAGTAAGTAGTAGCTCCAATGGTCTCACGCATATACAATTGCATAAAACTCTTTATCATAAGTTGAGTATTTTAACTTTGCATCGGTGAGTTTTTCACTGAAGAAGGCAATTGGTCGTCCTTCTTGGCTAAGAATGGCTTCAATACCTACATTAGAAGCACCACAATCATCTTTAAATATAGGTTCAAAGTTAGGAAGGGCAAGCACAGCGGCTTTACTGATCTTTTCTTTTAGCTCTTCAAAACTTTTCAGTGCTTTACAGTTCCATGTAAAACTGTCTCCCTTTAAACATTTAGTAAGTGGAGCTGCAATAAAGCTAGAATATTTGATGAAGCGTCGATAGAATGAGGCAAGCACATGGAAGCTTCGAACTTCATGGAGCATTCTCGGAGTGGGCCAGTTGATGATAGCATCAACCTTGCTTTGATCTACCTTAATTTCTTAGCTGGAGATCACATATCCAAGGAATGCAACTTTGTTCATTAAGAATGCACATTTCTTCAAGTTAGCAAAAAGCTTTTGTTCTTTAAGCACTTCAAAGATTTGCCGTAATTGCTCCAAACGATCCTTTTGGCTTTTGCTATACACCAAAATAAAGTCAAACTAGACCACTACAAAGTTGCCAATGAAAGGGCAGAATACCTGGTTCATAAGGCACATGAAAGTGCTAGGTGCTCTAGAGAGGTCAAATAGAATGGCTGTCCATTCGTACAGCCCATCATGAGTTTTGAAGGCAGTCTTTTATCCATCTTCAGGTCGTATTTGGATTTGGTGATAGCCACTTTGTAAATCAATTTTGGAGAAAACAATGGCTCCATGCAGTTGATCTAACAAATCATCAAGTCAAGGAATGGGAAAGCAATTTTTGATAATGATCTTGTTTACAGCACGACTATCAATGCACATATGCCATGTCCCATCCTTATTTAGAACTAATAAAACTGGGACTACATAAAGGCTAACACTTTCTATTACCAGGCCTTTCTCCAAAAGCTGCTTGACTTGGCATTTCAATTTCTCATGCTCCTATGCATTCATGTGATAAGCTGATTTGTTTGGAATAACAGAACTAAGAATGAAATCGATGGCATATTGAATATCTCGCATTGGGGGCAACCCATGAGGGACTTCATCTGGTACAACATCAGAGAACTCTTTGATCAGGGGTTTGACGTCTTCAGGTAGAAGGAAGGACACTTCATTCTCCTCACACACTTCATTCTCTTCACATATTAGTAAAAGGCATGCCAAATTTAGCTCTCAACAAGCTTTGTCAAGGCTAGAGCCAGTGATAAGTGCATTCTTCTCTTCTTGATTCATTGAATGATCTGTAGGCTTTAATGGAGTTAACATAATCTTCACTCTTTCCTTGATGAAGCAGTAGGTGTTTTTGTATCCATCATAACGAGCCCATTAATCGTATTGCCATGGCCATCTTAACAACAAGTGGCAAGCATCCATTGGAATGACATCACACCAAACTTCATCTCAATATTTGTCTTCAATAGAGAATTGAACAAGACAACGCTTGGTCACCTTGACTTCATTTCCTTTTCTCAGCCACTGTAGTTTGTAAGGGTAAGGATGCATCTGTGTTGGAAGCTTCAACTTCTCCACCATGTAGTTGGCAACTAAATTTTCACAACTTCTACTGTCGATGATAATATTGCAAACCTTCCTTTTGGATGTGTACCTTGTGTGGAAAATATTGTGATGAAGCCAACTCTCATCTTTTGTCATCATGGAAGTGCTGAGGTTGCGATGCACTATAAGAGATTCTTCATGATTAGTAGGAATTTCTTCTATTTCATCTTCCAATTCCTCTTTTGCTTCTCCCTCAAGGATCTTCAATAGTTTCTTCTTCAAAAAGTGAAACAATTCTTCGATTTGGACAATCGGAAGCAATATGTTCAAATCCTTGGCACTTGAAGCATTTTCTCAAATTGTTACAAATAGAACAAACTTCTTTTTCATTATTGTTGGAGCATTTTGAAGGACTTACTCTAGGGGTTGGAAGACATGTCAATTTTTGTCCCCCATGACTAAAGCTTGCTTCCTTTGGCCTTGAAGAGCCCATTGTATTGCATCAAGGTCGTTGCTTCTCAACCTTCAATGCTAGCCGAATGACATTGTTTCGACTTTAGTAAGGCTGTAGTTGAACAACATCTGTAATCTCAATATTGAGATCTCTGAGATAACGAGCTATAGTTTGTTTTTTTGGTTCACGGACATCACACTTCATGAGAAGCTCTTCAAACTCCATTGTATACTCTCCTACCGACATTGTCTTATGCCTCTAATTTTACAATTTAATAAAAATGTCTTGGTGGTAATGTTCTAGAAGGAACTTATATTTGAGTTCATGACAAATCTGATCTCACGATCTAATCTTATGGCAGCCTTTTCTTTCTCATTGTCGTTTGAGATTCTCCCACCAAATGAAGGCATGTTTCTTTAGTTTCATGGCAACAAGCTTCACACGTTTCTCATCTGGGATAACCTTGAGTTCAAATACTCTTTCCACAGTGTAGAGCCAATCAATGAAGTCATAGGAATGGAGTCAACCTTCAAACTCATGAATGTCAACTTTGATGCCTAAATCTTAGGGATGAGTAGGATGCCTCAGATAGTGCCTAAGTGCTTCTTCATTAGATGAATGTTCTTGATGGAAGGTGTTGATGTCGCCCTCTTCTTCGTTAGAACTTTCGTTGCTGGCTCTTTCACTTCGAGCTTTATTTTGGGCTTGTTCATGTCTTGCAAGTTGCTCTTGTAACTCCTAGACTTGGCAGCATAAATCCTCCACTTCGAGCTCATGAACATCTCTTTGACGAGGATTTTGGAGTCTTGGAGGCATTTTATAGGTACAAATGAGTGCAAGCGGTGACGATGAGGTGATGATGATGTGGCGATGAGGTGGTACTAACATGGTGCTAATGTGGCGATGAGGCAGCACTAACATGGTACTGATGTGGCAATGATGTGGTAGTGATGGGGCACTAGGGGTGGTGGTGATGTGGTTCTAAAGATGGTGATGTGGTGATGATGCAAAGATGATGATAAAAACCCAAAGTAGATAAGGAATATAAAATTACCAAAAAAAAAAGACTCAACAAGAGGCCAAATTACCAATTACTAAAACCTCTTACTCTCAAAATTAATAGAGAGAAATGCTTACTCAAGAAAGAATTGAATTGTATTGCTTAAAACTTGATGCCTTACACTTGCCCCACTAAGGGTATTTATAGTCATCCTGTAGGAAGGAGTTTCCTATACACTTTCCATGTGGGACTTTCTTTTAACATAAGACTCAAACTATTTTTTCTATGTGGGACATGTTAAACTTCCACTAAAATTACTCAAGCAACTAATAAATACTACATGCTCCTGCATCAAGGACCTTTCTCTCTCTCTTTCTTTCTTTCTTTCTGTTTGACAGCTGATTCTATCTAAAAGTGTAGTCACTGGCTAGGTGGCAAAAATCACTTAAGCACACTACAAAATATTGAGAAAATCCAAAAACAAATACAAACACGTCTATATGCCAAGATTTCCTATATATTTGATAATTTAGATATTTCTCAGAAATTTCCAAGCTAGATATATCCCGAAACTAATTCGTGAAAATTACAGAGCAAACTCACTGAAATTTCAACCGTTACTTTTCAATTAATTTTTATTAATATTTCTCTGAAACTTTTAGAGAAAATTTTTTATAGCCAAAGATATTTCGGTACCTTCAATATACCGAAATTTCAGAAAACTTTTTGTCCATAAGCGTATACATAACTAAACCCATTTCTATTATATAAATAAAATTCCATCAAGTATGTTGAACAAGTATAAACTGAGAGCTAATAGATTATTAATTATTTTTTATTTTCAAAATATATCATGTACCATTTAAAAAAAGGGAAAGGGATCATGTAGCTTTTTAAAGCTTGTTAATAATAGTAGAGTAACATATGTGAAGTATTAATTATGTAGAATTCATATTGAAGGAAACTATCCATATAATCTCACCTATCCTCAGGACGTGCTTTTAATAAACGAGAAATAAGATCAGAGGCTTCTGGGAGATCATTTGTCAATGACTGGTTGGTCATATTATTGTTCACAATATTCGTCTCACGTTCAACATTGCCATGCCCAAATGGATGCACACCACGAGTGATGCAGAAGAAGAGAACGCAACCTAAGCTAAACAAATCCATTGCGCTTGTTAGTCGACCTTTATTACGACGACAAAGCTGTTCAGGTGCTTTCCAGCATCTATCGGTGCAATCTGTAGTTGATTCAGGAAAAACATACATAAGAATAACATTGAAGGGACCAAGAAGCATTTAAAATTAGGTTAACTAATAAGTTTATTATGCTGTGAACAAGGGTTTAAAATGAGACTAATATATTTGAGGCTGAAACGGGTATTAAAGTATATTATGACAAGAGTAATAAAGTATTAGCAAAGTTAATTACTTATACCTAAACTAAAATGGGGAGACGTCGTTTTCTAGCTAGTTTAGACTAAGTTGAAATGGGTTTGAAAGAGCTGAAAATAAGAGAGGGGAGAAGGGATGAATCTGAAAATTGGTCCACATTTTGGTTCAAGAGGTCTTATTAAAGGTTCAAAACGGGCCTAACTCTTTTGTTCTTTTTTTTTTTTTTTTTACCAAACGCCATCACACATGAAAATTTGGGCTCGAAACAGATGAACCTCGAAACAAACGTGACTTAAATGATAGAATTAGCTTGATTGATCAGTGTCACATTTGTATATAAGTCAGTAGGATATGTTTAAAATAGGGAAATGAGAGTACTTACCAGAAGAATGGTCACTCAAGGAGTCCTTTTGCCCAGAAAGGTTTCTGGTGGTGCCCATATCAGAAAGCTTTGCACATAAAGTTAAGCTTCCCCTACTTATTAAAACATTTTCGGGCTTTAAGTCTCGGTGAATTAAACATGGATTGCATTTGTGTAGATGAACAAGCCCAGAAACCATGTCCCTGTCATGTCATTTTTTGAAAATATATTTATTAGATCAGCTGATCATTATTTAGCTTGTTAAGTATAATCCCAAGAAAAGGGACCTAAAAGACGATTCTTATAAAGTCCGTTTGAGTAGCCATATAAATGCCCTCAGATATGCATAAAGTAGAACTTCTAACTAACCTCATCAATTTCAGTAATAAAGGTGATGGACGGGGAGGTTTTTTTTTCCAAAGCTCAACTCTTCCGAAAATTTTCTTCACACGAGTATAACGAATGACATTTGATACAGGCCATTTAGAGAATTCCCGAGAATATGTTTGGATGAAATCACTCAAATTGCAATCACAAAGCTCCAGAGCAAGATAAATAAAGTCTTTATCACGTTCCTTTCCATGATACCTTACTATATTCTGGCCGTGATCAGATGCTATAAGTTTCTCAGTCTCATTGTCGGCCAGTTTAACATGACTTTCTTGAATGCGTTTCACAGCGACAGGTCTACCTTCATAAGTCCCCTTATAGACAACCGTCCCATTAGTGCCTACACCAATGTCCTCTGATAATGAAACCACTAGTTTTTTCCCAATCCTTTTATCAGATGAAACTTCTGAGCTAGAAGTACTGGTTCCTTCTTTACGCTGATTTAACAGAATTTCTCACATATAAATATGTAGGAGAAAATTTATATCCACCAAGAGAATATATATATATATATAGAGAGAGAGAGAGAGAGGGAGAGAGAGAGATAGATAGATCAATTAATAAAATATAGATAGAAGATATAATATTTAGGCGGATCACCTGTACTTGAAAAATTCTTAGTGTATATAAAAAAAAAAAAGTTAAGAGTTATCATGGGCAATTTATGTATAAAATTTTGTGAGCTAAATTGTATGCTCAAAAATTTTGTTAAGTGCCTTCAAGGCAAAACAAGTGTCACAAGGAGTATTGTTTAAATCCAATTTTTGTGACAAATTTAATAAGAGTAAATTTGAAATTTACAAGATTAAATATCCAGCCATATTCTTAAGCAAAGAATGAATTATATGCACATGTAGTATAAGAAAAATATTGTATGCAAAATATGAAAATTATACTGCAAAAGTTATGCAGTATGAAAATTATACTGTACAAAAGTTATGCAGTATAAAAATTATACTGCAAAAGTTATACAGTATAAAAATTATATTGTATAAAGTTAAGTAGTATAAGAATTATACTTTGTGGAGAAGTATTAAGAATTTTACATTTTGGGTTAAAAGTGTAAAACTGTGTTGAACTAGATTTTTCACCATGAAAAATTGGTTTTCTATATAGCTATCAGTAGTAAGTAATCTTATGTTTTAAAGCCTAAAAAAGAAATGAGGAATTTTTCGAGAAAGATCCATTAAGGGCAAAATGGTCATTTTTTACAAAACAACTTAAATGGATCTTGAGTTGTCCAATTGAAGAAAACATACATAGGCAAGAAATTTTCCAGAAACTGTTAATAACAAGATGGTGATATGGAATGTGAAGTTTGGCTATCGAATGCTTAAGTTAAACAGTATAAAAATAGACCTATAATGTAGTCTCTAGTAGTTTCTAATAGTTAGGTGTCATTTAAACAAGACACAAAAGCCGATTAATAGAAGAAAAATGATAAAGTAGGAATGTTAAAGCCATATTCAAGTAAGTTTTAGAACTCGTCTATGGCATAAAGAAAATGATTTTCAAATGTTTTATACATGTTTTATGATACATTTGTTATGCATATTGTTTTAAATATAAAGTTATGATTCACGGTGTGTTCAACATTAATTATGCTTAACGTTTTAGACAATAAATTATGTCATATAGTATGTTCACTAAGGTTACAAGATTAATTGGTAATCTAAACCCTCAAGTTAATATAAGAGAGTGTTGTACTATCCTCTCGACCCAAGGGAAGCATCAAGTTTCAACTATGTTATGGTCTCGGTGATACGACAATCTTGCACATTTGGCACGTACTCTTGGGCATATGGTTCAAGATAAGATAAGATTGATAATTAAAAGTTCATAAATGAGCATAATTGGAATCATGCATTGTAATATTGCTTGCATACTTTTTTAAGAAATGTTTTATGAGAAACGTATTATGAAAAACATTTTATGAGAAAAGTCTTATTGGAAATGCTTTAGAAGAGAAGTTTTATTTAGCTAGTGTTTCTTTAAAGAATTTACAAGAAATGTTTCATGAAAGGTTTTAGGAGGAACCTTTTTATGTTTTGGGATATATGTTTGAACTTACTGAGGGAAAGCTCTTTACATTGTAGGTAATTCTGTAAGATGTTAGTATGGCTGGTTGATGAGCTGGGTATTGCGGTGAGACAGTTGCGATGATTGAGTTATGGATATCACTACAATCATTTTCTGTTGTATTAAAAGAAGTTTTCCACTATTTTGAAAAGATATTTTAAAAGTTTTAAGAAAGTAAATGTTTATTTAACGAGTATTGTAAAATATTTTAGATAATTACAAAGTTAAGCTTTATACTTAATTATGCTTCAGGTTATGTTGCAATAAAAGTTATATCAGTTTTAAATATAATTTCAAGAAAAAAAGATTTTAATCTACATTTTCTTGCAAGTAAGTAAGACAAAACTAAGAAATTAAGTTTGAGCTAGCCACGTCGTGTCACAGTACTGATATAGTCTTTAGTCTTTACAGTTGTGTTTTCTCTTCAAAGTATAGACCAAGCCAAATGTGGAGCCTTTTAACATTGGGTCCACATTAAAAGAGTCGTTAATGTTATAATTTGAAATGGTGTTTAGAATGGTATCTTCTCATAGCATATTTATATCGATAGATGAATTTTAATTCTTTTAATATGGTGATTACTTTGAAAAAGAAATGGTGGTAGGAGTTACAGTCCTATAATTATATGGAAGTGATGTTCATTCTATAGAAAAACCGAGGGTTCTTAGCGTAACAATATGAGAAAATACGTATTTATTCTTTTTGGTTTGCATCAACAAGGCACTCTAAAAGTAGAATAAGCTAAAAAATACAATTGGAAGCTTAAAAAAAAAATGGATTCGCTCATTACTTGGGTGACCTCTTCGCATCATAATCTAAATAAATTATGCAGTCGAATTTTCGTCAAAATTAAATATATGTATGTATGTGTTTATTGGGTCGAATGACTTTTGTGGGTTTTCATGAGTGAGTGAGTTTGGCGCACATCCAGTTACCTAATGTGACCGTAAGTGGCACCGTTCGGCTAGTTATGGCCATTTGATAAATTCCGTAAGATTTATTTAGCTAAGACCACTATAGTATCGGTGCATAGATTCTTACACGGGATGCTTATTTATGGCACAAATAATACCGAGTGCTCATTATAAATCCGATATGTATATATGTTCTCACATTCCTTATTTTATTCTGTCACTAAGAACCGAGAGGATATTAATAGATTATAGTGACAAGTACATGATTTGATGTCTTTTCTATGCGGTCAGGTTAAATTTTAGATTTGATGGATTTGGATATTATTTTGTGAATTTGGCTACTGCAGGACATTTGCTATAGTAATAGTAAGAAAATCGAAGGATGGGCAATGAATTTCATGCTGGGTATTCTATAGTACTCACCCCTACTTTTCCCTGTTCAGTTAAGACAGTCTCATTGGATTAGCAAAGTGCTTTGTCCGACTAGTTGGACATGCTTTGAAGTATGGACTTCATGACAATATTTCTTGTCATCTCATCGGTACTATCCCTTCCACAGTTCTAATATACTTTCAACTTCTAGATGATGGTTGTGTGTTCAGTGCATGGATAATACATAGGGTGACATTATCCCAGGAGCCGATAGTAACTGTTATAGACTTTGTTCGTTGTGTTTTCGAAATCTATAGAGCTTATTTAAACAGAGAATTCATACGGTTTGAACCCAAAATATCTCTTGAATCAGTGTTTGGCAACCAATAACTTAAACCTATTTTAAATCATGATGTGATGTGATAGTTTAAACTTAAAATTCTTTCTAAATTCAGTATTATCTCTTTATTATTTTCAAGATTTTGAACCCAATTTTCAAACCATACTTTTTAAACTTTTTATTTCAAATCAAAAAGGTTCAAATCATCATCGTATTTTAAACCCGTTAAAAAACAGATCCTATATGTTTTGATACAAGCTGTGCGGTTAACTTTTGACTTTGCTTCCAATTTCTGTGCTGATATTTATCTTACTTGAATTACCTAATTGAGCTTCCCTATTTATATTTTTAAACTTTGATTTTATTATTTTGATAACTTTAAGGACTTCATAGAAAACTTTCGTTGTTTCTAAAAGTTTATGGGCCAACCACAATTTTCTCGATGTTTTGTTTCCTAGCACATAAAACAATTTTCAATTTATTCGCTGACTCCGATGCCGGTGTATATTTCAAAACTTAAAACGAAAAGAAAAGATATGCTGGCAATATAAAGTAAAATGTGTCTTTCCTTTTATTATTCGTGACTTTGAGTTTGTGATGTTTAGAAGAATCAAATTAGTACACTAAAATTGACATTTGAGATAAGTATTGACTAATTAAATATTGTTTATACATGAATGAGAACTTACATATATATGGAAGTCTGTTAAAAAGTTCTTCAAAAGCTCATCTGCCCATGGAATATGGGATTTTTTTCCTGTGAAGTTGCAAACAATAGTTATTAAACACCAATCGCTAATTAAAGAGATAATAAAACGTTAAAAAAAAAAAAAAAAAGCGTGAAGGAATATGAACATATATAGCGTCTAGTAGCTACGGTGCACTGAAAGAATTAATTATGTACCAGAAACTTGATAGCTTCTTCAGCATCTTTGACGAGTTCCTTCTGATCAAAGAATAAGAAGAAAAGAAAAGAAAAAAAAAGTAGAAGGCCTGATCAATAATACTTAAAAAATATATAATAAGCAACTATGGATAATGATAATAAAACTTTGGAATACAAGGCACGGAAGGAATTATACCGCTGGCTTCAGCGACTCCAAGGAATCTTCAGAGACCGACATCTGTCCTGGTTAACTAATTATAAGCATGAGATCGATCAGAATATGACATCCAGAAATAATATTTAGGATATATCAAAATAAATAACGTCATATTATCACTTTTCTCAAGTATACATTTGAACGGACTAACTACTTGTACATATATATACATATATATTTGCTAATGAAACAGGTACGTATGTGGAATGATATGAACGTCATTAACATGCATGCATCGTTTTAGCTAGTTTATAATAACACGAAAGTAACTCTACGATCAATTATTAGGCTAGAACTTAATATTTAGTACGTGTAGCGATTTTTGGACTTACAAAGGAAGAAAATATAGAAGAGATTAGAGTGTGGAAAAACAATATGGCAATGGTGGTATTAGAGTTGCTAACTATGCTTGCAGAAAACACGAGAGATTAGCATAAGGCATATTACATATTTTTTTCCACTATAGATAAACCTCTTTGGACCCGATCATTCGCATATATCCTTTTGTTTCTCCCTCCTTTTCCCCTTGCTTCTCTTTAATATTGTCACGCCGAGAAAGTTAATACCATGAGAGAGAGAGAGAGAGAGAGAGAGAGAGAGGAGTGAAAAGGACAGTGGACACTTTGAAGTACAAAACCTACAATACAGAAAAGAACGGGCATGGAAAGGAGTGAGGAGGGGCCAGGGGGTTAGAACTTTGAAATAAAAGGAGTTCAAGATCATGGCAGTCATGATAACTGGGGAAATAATGCATCCGCGTGACCACTTTGAAGTAAAAAAAGCAAAAGATAATGGCAGTTATGATAAGGAGAAGCCAGTCCTTTCTTTCGAGTCTTTTGCGCCCCTTTTTTATTAGCTAGTGGAAGCACACGTTAGATTCCAAAACTTGAGTAGCGCTTTACATCTTTAATCTTTAGGTTATTATATAGCTTGTCTTTGAAACTTAATTTCAAGTATTCTGGATTTATTTTAAGGGAAAAGATAAAGTTTGTGGTCCTTCGCAAATGGTGTTTCTACTTCGTAACACGTAGAGATGGAATACGTATGACATGATATTAATGAATATTGTTGACACTAAAAAAAGGTAACAATAAGAAATTTATTTATCTCAAACCCATGATTATACTTTTTCCTGCATCATTGTTAAATATATATAGCCAATTCAGGCTTGTTCAAATATTGATATCTGTGTGTAAGGACTAGTGTATATATGTTCTCATTTTTCCTGTCTCTCCCTTAATGAATCTAGATTTTGTCCCCCTATATGTCCTTCCAATAAAAACTTATCACATAATTTGAAGGTTTTATTGGGAAGAAAACTTTCACAGATAAAAACCATCATCAAATCCCAAAACTTATGTTAATTCGTCAAGAATTGTAACAGAAGCATATCGGAATCTATTAAAACGGTTGAATTTTGGTTCTTGATCTTCTGATTCAATACTGTTTCTCTGAGAGGAAGTTTTCTCTCTTTTCTAGTGATGGGATGATAGAAAAGAACGTAACGTATGACTCAGAGACCATAACCTTTTATAATATTTTAACTTTGTTTTATTTTTATTTTAGCCTATCATAAAAATAAAAATTAAACTTTAGGTCTTTACACATAATTTTGTACCTACACTTTATGAGATGCTTTAAAAGGCAAAACTTTATACTTTATTATATCACTTTAATTAGGCTAACCTTATGTGATAGCCTTACCACACAATTATTTAATATATTAGCCTACATATTATTGGAATTAATTCCAACAATCTCCCACTTGGGCTATATATGAAACTTTATAAATGTGAATTATACCTTTATGAGCTCATGAATTATGCTATCATTACTAAAAGCACCTCCAATCATTCTGGTCCATCAATCATATTAATATAGGATCAAAGCGGTCTTTGTTACATTCAACGTAACTAAACCCATCAATGGTCATGTATATTAATATAATGAACGACATGGATCAATTATGGATGTGTTGCAAGGAAATTTCATGAAATGTGATCTTAACATGCCTATTTCCTACTAGTTCAACCTTATTTTTAGTAAGATCAAATCAAACATATATAGAGTGAAAATAAATTGTAAACTTTATTTTTGTAGAAAATAACTATAAAATATGTTTACAACAAGAAAGCATCCAAAATACAAACTCCGACTAAAATGACACATCCTCAAGAGATACAACACCCATTTGAGTAGTATGCTCATGAAAGACCTTAGGTGGTACTCCTTTAGTAAGCGGATCCACAACCATAGAGTTTGTCTCAATATGCTCTATAGACACCTGACCACTCTATACTCTTTATTTAACAACGAGGAGCTTAATGTCTATATGCTTCGACTTTGTTGAGCTCCTGTTGTTATTGAAATATAACACTGCTGACTTATTATCACAAAATATCTTAAGTGGTCTTTTAATTCCATCCACAATTCATAGCCTAGTGACAAAATTTCGTATATGGTTGGATGCCTCATAACATGCTATAAACTCTGCTACCATGGTGGAGGAAGCTATTAGTGTTTGCTTAGCATTTTTTCAGAAAATACCTCCTCCAGCTAACAGGTTGATATAGCCTGATGTGGATCTTTGACTGTCTTGGTATCTAGCAAAATCAAAATTAGAATACCCAATGATCTCTAATTGATTCGATCTTCTATATGTGAGCATGCAATCCTTCGTTCTTTGTAAATACCACATGACTCGTTTAGCTACTTTCCAATGATCCATCCCTGGATTACTTAAGTGTCTACGTAACATCCCAACAATATACGCAATATCCAGATGCGTACAAACTTGATTATACATTAGACTCCCTATGGCTAGTGCATAAGAAATCTTTTGCATCTCTCTAACTTCAAATTCATTTTTGGGGCATTGATTGAGACTGAACTTATCTCCCTTAGCAACAAGGGTGTCTCCAGGTTTACAATCTTACATGCCAAATCTCTTAAGTACCTTCTCGATATAGTTCTTTTGTGATAATCCAAGTATACCCCGAGAACGATCCCGGTGTATTTATATGCCTAATACAAAAGAGGCATGACCAAGATCGTTCATCTCAAATTTCTTTGATAGAAATCTCTTGGTTTTATACAATAAGCCTATATCGTTACTGGCAAGCAATATGTCAGCGACATACAAAACCATGAAAAAATACTTACTCCCACTAAACTTATGGTATATACAATCATTGACTATATTCATCTCAAAACTGAATAAGATGATAACCTAATAAAATTTGTAATACCACTGACGAGACGCCTGCTTAAGCCCATAAATGGATTTCTTTAATTTACAAACCATTTGCTTTGAGCCTCCCTACACAAAGTTTTCTAGTTGCACCATATAAATCATTTCATCAATGTCACCATTGAAAAATGTAGTCTTAACATCCATTTGGTGAATCTCAAGATCAAAATGTGCCACCAATGCCATTATAATTCTAAAAGAGTCTTTCGAAGAAACCGAAAAGAAAGACTCTTTATAGTAGATGCCTTTTTTTTGAGTAAAGCCCTTTGCAACAAGATGAGCCTTATATCTCTCCATGTTGCCCTTCGAATCCCTCTTGGTCTTAAATATCCATTTATAACCAATGGGTTTTGCACCTTTAGGCAACGGGACAAGATCCTAAATGTCATTGTCTTTCATGGACTTTATCTCCTCGTTCATGGCATTAATCCACTTTTGAGATTTAGAACTTTCCATGGCTTGATGGAAGTTGATTAGATCATCTTCCACCACTCTAATGTCAACCTCATGTTTTTGGAGAAATATGATATAATCATCAGGAATTGTACTTCTCATTTCTCGAGTGGATCTTTTTAATGGCATAGGTTCTTGATGTGGTAGAGTTTGCTCTTCTAGAACAATTTCTAGAATGTGAGGTTCTCTAACATTTTCTAGATTTGGATCTGCTTCTTAAACAATGTCAAGAATAAGAACCCGATCAATGACAATAATAGTTGTGGGAATATCAATATATTTCTCTTCAAAGACAAAGTCCTTCACCCTATCTCCCCCCGTAAACTTGACATCCTCAAAGAACTAGGCATTTCTTATCTCGAAAATTGATTTAGTCGTGGGATCATAAAATTTGTAACTCTTTAACGTCTCAGAGTATCCAATAAAATAGCAGCTGACAATTCTAGAGTCTGGTTTCTTTTCATTTGGTATATAAGGCCTTGCCTCAACCGGACATCCCCAAATGTGCAAGTGATTCAAACTAGGCTTTTAGCCTATCCAAAGCACATAAGGGGTTTTGGCAGTTGCTTTAGTTGGAACTGTATTGAGTATGTAAGCTGCAGTCTTTAAAGCTTCTCCCCAAATAGATTTAGGCAAGATAGAATGACTAATCATACTCCTCACCATATCCTTAAGTGTTCTGTTTTGCCTCTCAGCAACACCATGTAACGCCCCCTTTACGGACATCACATATGTCGTTACATTCATTAATTACATACTTTTATTCTAGGATAAACTATTTTATAAGATAATTTTGAAATCATAAATTAGAAAACATACCCAAGATCCATGCATACTTTTTTTTTAAATAACTTAATCATTATACGGTAACTTAATCCATTTTTTATAATAATAATTTACTTGTCATCCTTTAAACAGTATGCCAAAACAATTGTAAATTGAATTAATTTTTAATTTTTTTTGTTTTTTTAAAACATTAATAAAATTTGCATACACACTTCGGCAGGCCAAACTTAAGACTTTGGCAGGCTGAACTCGATCAGCAGGCTGATATTCAACCATCGGCAGGCCCCCCGAGGCTTTGCAAAATAGGTTTCAAAATTTGATAAGATCGGTAGGCTATTATAGTGTAATCGGTAGGCCGATCCATGCATCAGTAGTCCGACCAATAATGGTCGGCAGGCCAAACTCTTAAAAATTAGAAATTAATATTTTTTTAACAAGTTCCAAAAACTTCAAGGTGCGGAAACAATAAACATACTCAAAAATAAAAACATAAAAATAAACATAGTTCCAAAGTTTTAAAACTTCTTTTCTTAGCGTCTTCCGTTTACAATTCATCGTTCTTAACTTATACGCCTGTCAGTGTCCTCCACCTATTCCATAACTCTCTTACTTTATCTGTAACATAATGTAAAATTGAATAAGCTAATGCTTAGTAAGTACATTTAAATCTCACAACTTAAAACATTTTATGAACATCATCATCATCATAATAGTGCACTAGGCACATTTTCATAAGGAACACATCTTTCATTACATTGTCCATATTAAAACATTATTCATTTTATCTTAAGGGCCCAAGTGTTGCACCATAATCATCATCATAGGCGTACCGTCATAAAAGGAGAGGGGTAGCTAATCCCAAATCAAACATGACATCATATCATATCATATCATAACTTAACATATCATTGGGTGTGCAATACTTATTTAGGTGATACATATATACATATTTATACTTTCATGCTTTGAAAAATATTATCATCAAAACATGCATAAACTTTCGTATCTTAAAACTTCCATAATAATACTTCATGTAGAACATAGATTTCAAACTTTTCATAAACTCATTCTTTTCATAAACTCACATGTTGCAGGTGAGAATGTACTTACCTTATAAGCTTACTTAAACCTTACTCGTAAATGACGACGCCGCGGTTTCGATGTGCTCACTTCATATTATGTTCATGTCATACATTCATTAAAAATGACAATTAACATATATTTTTAATGAATTAATCACCACATAACATGTCTCAAATTCCATAATACATTCATCTCTTAAAACATAAATTTATAGCATATTTCATTAACCATCAATTATTAGAACAAAAACTATCATCACCAACATTTTCTAACCTCCATGAATTCATAATTCAATAACTTTACATTCACACATAAATTGGGCACCACACCTGGCAGGAACAAAGTTAATACATAAAAATATTTTTATGATTTTTTGTTGGCCATAAAAATTCCATTTCATATTTAAAATAAGTCACAAAATTCAAGACACAAAATTTGCTAGCAACAGTTAAGTAGTGAACAATCTAAACTTAGGTCCGTTTATCACATTGCGAGCTAATAGAAAAATCTACAAAAATTAACATATATAATAGACACATAGAACTATAACAAATCCAAAAATTGGCTTCAACAAAAATCAGAGGAGGTCAAAATACACAATTGAAATCGGTACTAAAACTGACTTAACAAACATGGGCAGCAAACACCATTCAAACTAGCATTTAAGAAAAATATCATGAAAAAAATTTAAACCTCAAAATTTTTGTGACAACCTATATGCATAATAACACGCTACTACAAAAATTCCCATGACCAAACGAAATCATTTAGACACAATAAAAAGTTAGAGAAACAAGAGGTCCAAAGTTTGCAAGTTCTCAACCATAAAACCTAGTTTGAAGAAAGTTTAATAACTCACAACAAACACATGATATAACCACGAAATTTTCCAGTTTACAACCTAATACAACCATGAACATATCTGCCAAATATTGTAAAAATTAAAGCACATTTTCCCTATGAACAAAAAGCATGTTTTTGTGCAATATAACCCATCAGCAACAATTCATTATGAGGTGTAGAGCATGAACATTTAATATCTCAGCCTACACAACACCAAATGGCACGAAATTTGGAGCAACAGCACATAGCATGTACATAAAAATCATATTAAAATTTCAGAGAAAACAAAAATTTGTAGGCAAAGATATAATGGTCGGAACATAAAGACAATACAACGTTACTGTTTAGCATAAATCAATAGTGAGTGGCAGAGAGAAGAAAATTCATATCTCAATGTAGAAAAATCCAATTGAGGTGAAATTTTGAGGGTTATCACATAACACATACATAAACAATATAATAAACATTCAGAGCAAAACAAAATTTGTAGAGAAAGATATGGTAGTCGCATTACAGGAGGAAAATACGTTTCAAAAATACCGAAATTGAGTTCATACCTTAAAACAGATTCTTCTCAAGCTTTCTTCGAATTTACCCCAACAAAATTGCAATATTTTATTCAAATGATTGTAAGAGAATTGAGGGAGAGGAGAAGAAGAATGTGAGAAGAGAGAAAAAGAAAAGATGTTTGAGAGAAATTTAGAGAGAGAGAGTAATTTTTTTTAACGTAACAATGAAATTAGAAAAATAAGGAAAACTCATCTTTTCCATAATAATCAGAATTTTTTGATTAAAGTTGAGGCAAATCATGTGGGAAAATGGAGAGGATTGAGGGGAAAAAGTCAAAGTTTCCAAGAATAGTTCTAGTTACCATATTTCTCAATTACAAAATAGGAAAATTATCATCAATCATCCAATCAATCAAAAGTCAAATGTTTTATTACCCAAATAAGAAAAATTAAGCAAAAAATGTGCCAATCAATCAACAATCATTATCCAATCATCATCGTCACCATTTTAGGAAATTTTTGCTAACTGCTCGTCAACTGTCATCGGCCTGTTGATGTCCTACTTCGGCCTACCGAATGCATGAGGTCCAGCCTGCTGATTATATTCATCGGCCTGCCATTCTGTGAGGGTCATTTCGGCCTGTTGAACTACCTTACACAAGAAAGTTTAAGAAAACATTAATTATTGCAAAAATTATCATATAACATACAACGTAATTGACATGCATACTTCGAGCACATCAATTCCACATGATTGTCACCTGTCATAACACTTAAAATAAAATAGTCAGTGACAATATTATTATGAATAAATAAGGAAATTACTTAACGTCATTACTCATATGTTACATGAAAATTGACGGGTGTTACACACCATTCATGCTAGGTGATCCAGGCATGGTGTAAAGCCCCCCTTCCGGACGTCACAGATGTCGTTACATTCGTTCGTTAAAACATTAATTATAGCAAACTATTGTAAATAATAACATGTATTTGAAATCATAGTTTGGAAAAGCATTCCCAGGATCTTTACATACTTTTTTTTTATACAAATACAAAAATACAATTTATAAGAAATTATAATCTTTCTTAATTATAACAATTTGCTTTTCCATAGACATTGTATAAATAGTTTGCTAATATTATTTAAATTAAATGGCCTTTGAGAAACAAAAGATAAAATTCTTTGCACATGTCTCGGCCGGCAGGCCGAACTTTTATCTTCGACAGGCCGAACTAAACCGGCAGGCCAAAGGTCACCCATCGACAGGCCGTTCGAGGCATTGCAGAATGGGGTTTTCAAAAACCACAAGATCGGCAGGCCGATGCTTGGCAACCGGCAGGCCGATTGGAAAACTTCGACAGTCCGACCAGTATGGTCGGCAGGCCGAACTTTTAAAAAAAAAAATTTAAAAAACAAGTTTTATAAGTTTAAATGCGGAAGAAAAATTTATAAAAATACAGTAAACAAACATTCACAAAATTTATAAAAATTATACTTAAATTATAAAACATATCTTTAAAGTTATAAACATACTTAAAATTGAAAATCATAGCTTA
>CAMOHE010055235.1:3909-30521 GCA_946598075.1 Artocarpus hirsutus
TTTTTTTTGGTTAAACTAGAATCAACACACAAATGAGTAGGTGTGCACAAATAAACAAGAAACAAACAGAAACAACCAAATTTTAAATTAAATAGAAACTAACACAAGTATTCAAGCAAACGGAATTGGCAAAAATTCGAACAAGGAGAAAACAAAAGAAGAAAAGAGTTCGGCCAAGAAATTCAGACCTAAAACCAGGATTTTTTTTTTTTTAGATCCTCCTGGTTTCTTCTTTCCCTTATTTTTCTTTCTTTTCTTTTTTTTTTTTTGGTTAACTAGAATAAACACACAAATGAGTAGGTGTGCACAAATAAACGAGAAACAAACGGAAACAACAGAATTTCAAATTGAACAAAAACTAGCACAAGTATTCAAGCAAACGGAATTGGCAAAAATTCAAACAACGAGAAAACAAAAGAAGAAAAGAGTTTGGCCAAGAAATTCAGACCTTAAACTAGGATTTTTTTTTCGGATCCTCTTGCTTTCTTCTTTCCCTTGTTTTTCTTTCTTTTCTTTCTTTTTTTTTTGGTTAAACTAGAATCAACACACAAATGAGTAGGTGTACACAAATAAATGAGAAACAAATGGAAACAACTGAATTTCAAATTAAACAAAAACTAACACAAGTATTCAAGCAAACGGAATTGGCAAAAATTTGAACAAGGAGAAAACAAAAGAAGAAAAGAGTTTGGCCAAGAAATTCAAACCTTCAACCAGAATTTTTTTTTTCTCGGATCCTCTTGTTTTCTTCTTTCCCTTATTTTTCTTTCTTTTCTTTTTTTTTTTTTGGTTAAACTAGAATCAGCACACAAATGAGAAACAAACGGAAACAACAAAATTTCAAATTGAACGGAAACTAACACAAGTATTCAAGCAAACAGAATTGGCAAAAATTTGAACAAGGAGAAAACAAAAGAAGAAAAGAATTCAGCCAAGAAATTCAGACCTTAAACTAGGATTTTTTTTTTTTTCAGATCCTCTTGTTTCCTTCTTTCCCTTGTTTTTCTTTCTTTTCTTTTTTTTTTTTTTTTGGTTAAACTAGAATCAACACACAAATGAGTAGGTGTGCACAAATAAATGAGAAACAAATGGAAACAACTGAATTTCAAATTAAACAAAAACTAACACAAGTATTCAAGCAAACGGAATTGGCAAAAATTCAAACAAGGAGAAAACAAAAAAAGAAAAGAGTTTGGCCTAGAAATTCAAACCTTCAACCAGAATTTTTTTTTTCTCGGATCCTCTTGTTTTCTTCTTTCCCTTATTTTTCTTTCTTTTCTTTTTTTTTTTTTGGTTAAACTAGAATCAACACACAAATGAGAAACAAACGGAAACAACTGAATTTCAAATTGAACGGAAACTAACACAAGTATTCAAGTAAACGGAATTGGGAAAAATTTGAACAAGGAGAAAACAAAAGAAGAAAAGAGTTCGGCCAAGAAATTCATACCTTAAACCAGGATTTTTTTTTTCCAGATCCTCTTGTTTCCTTCTTTCCCTAGTTTTTCTTTCTTTTCTTTTTTTTTTTTTTGGTTAAACTAGTATCAACACACAAATGAGCAGTTGCGTACAAATAAATGAGAAACAAACGGAAACAACCGAATTTCAAATTGAACAGAAACTAGCACAAGTATTCAAGCAAACGGAATTGGCAAAAATTCAAACAAGGAGAAAAAAAAAGAAGAAAAGAGTTTGGCCAAGAAATTCAGAACTTAAACTAGGATTTTTTTTTTCGGATCCTCTTGTTTTCTTCTTTCCCTTGTTTTTCTTTCCTTATTTTTTTTATTTTTTGGTTAAACTAGAATCAAGACACAAATGAGTAGGTGTGCACAAATAAATGAGAAACAAACAGAAACAACCAAATTTCAAATTAAACAGAAACTAACAAAAGTATTCAAGCAAACAAAATAGGCAAAAATTTGAACAAGGACAAAACAAAAGAAGAAAAGAGTTCGGCCAGAAATTTAGACCTTAAACAAGGATTTTTTTTTTCGGATCCTCTTGTTTTCTTCTTTCCCCTATTTTTCTTTCTTTTCTTTTTTTTTTATTTTTTGGTTCAACTAGAATCAAGACAAAAATGAGTAGGTGTGCACAAATAAACAAGAAACAAACAAAAAAAACCAAATTTGAAATTAAACAAAAACTAACACAAGTATTCAAGCAAACGAAATTGGCAAAAATTTAAACAAGGAGAAAACAAAAGAAGAAAAGAGTTTGGCCAAGAAATTCAAACCTTTAACCAGAATTTTTTTTTTCTCGGATCCTCTTGTTTTCTTCTTTCCCTTGTTTGTCTTTCTTTTCTTTTTTTTTTTTTTGGTTATACTAGAATCAACACAAGAATGAATAGGTGTGCATAAATAAACAAGAAACAAACGAAAAAAACCGAATTTCAAATTAAACAGAAACTAACACAAGTATTCAAGCAAACGAAATTAGCAAAAATTCGAACAAGGAGAAAACAAAAGAAGAAAAGAGTTCGGCCAAGAAATTCAGACCTTAAATCAGGGTTTTTTTTTGTTCGGATCCTCTTGTTTTCTTCTTTCCCTTGTTTTTCTTTCTTTTCTTTTTTTTTTTTTTGGTTAAACTAGAATCAACACACAAATGAGTAGGTGTGCACAAATAAATAAGAAACGAACGGAAACAACCGAATTTCAAATTAAACAGAAACTAACACAAGTATTCAAGCAAACGAAATTGGCAAAAATTTGAGCAAGGAGAAAACAAAAGAAGAAAAGAGTTCGCCCAAGAAATTCAGACCTTAAACCAGGATTTTTTTTTCGGATCCTCTTGTTTTCTTCTTTCCCTTGTTTTTCTTTCTTTTCTTCTTTCCCTTGTTTTTCTTTCTTTTCTTTTTTTTTTTTGGTTAAACTAGAATCAACACACAAATGAGTAGGTGTGCACAAATAAACGAGAAACAAATGAAAACAAACAAATTTCAAATTAAAAAGAAACTAATACAATTATTCAAGCAAACAGAATTGACAAAAATTCGAATAAGGAGAAAAGAAAAGAGGAATGGAGTTCGGCCAAGAAATTTAGACCTTAGACCAGGATTTTTTTTTTTGGATCCTCTTATTTTCTTCTTTCCCTTGTTTTTCTTTCTTTTCTTTTTTTTTTTTTTTTGGTTAAACTAGAATCAACACACAAATGAGTAGGTGTGCACAAATAAACGAGAAACAAATGAAAACAACCAAATTTTAAATTAAGCAGAAACTAACACAAGTATTCAAGCAAACGAAATTGGAAAAAATTCAAACAAGGAGAAAACAAAAGAAGAAAAGAGTTCGGCCAAGAAATTCAGACCTTAAACCAGGATTTTTTTTTTCGGATCCTCTTATTTTCTTCTTTCCCTTGTTTTTCTTTCATTTGTTTTTTTTTTTTTGGTTAAACTAGAATCAACACACAAATGAGGTGTGCACAAATAAACGAGAAACAAACAAAAACAAAGGAATTTCAAATTAAATAGAAACTAACACAAGTATTCAAGCAAACGGAATTGGCAAAAATTCGAACAAGGAGAAAATAAAAGAAGAAAAGAGTTCGCCCAAGAAATTCAGACCTTAAACCAGGATTTTTTTTTAGGACTCTAAATTCGACTAAACAAGAACAAGAACATAAAATAAAGGATTGGCAAACTTGCCTTGGAACCTAAGCTATGATACCAACTGATATGAACCCCGCCGACTGACTCGACAAGACCTGACACCAAATCTAGAATCGAACTCCTAATCCCTTAAGACACACGTTTGTTGAGCCTTGACCCGTAATCTAGAGAGACACGAATCAAGAACCATAGATAGGAAGATGCCACACCTAGAATTTGCAAGAACACTTAAACTCTAAATGATAAGTCAGTTTGTTGAACGCCACAAGATTAATCTTGATAAGTTTAAAAAGTCTTCTCAAGAAAATAAGAAGAATGCAAGAAAAGTCTCATCAAAAGTCGTGAATAATGATCTGATTTATTTCAATTAGAATAACGAAGTGTTTACAATTATATAGGAACGATTTTCAGCCCAAAAGAATCCCTAATCGAATGCTGACTTAGAAAATCCCTTAATTGGCACTTTTCCATGCGAAAGTAGGCCCTAAAATCTGACTTTGCTGGCTGTCATCAAATAGAAATAACATAAAAGAAAAGTAGCTAATTTTATCCCTTAAAATGCTCCTAACCTAATCTAGAAAAAGGGAAAATATCCAGGTTTGTTTTCTTGCCTAACAAAACTAAGTTTGACAATTAAGAAATTATGAAAATTACATTAGGAAGATAATTTTGATGACGAGACTCAAATTTGACGACATGACATCCACGTGTCGATCCAAAATAGGAAGGTTTCCTGAAATTATAAGTTTGCTCCACAATTTACTAGAATCATGCACCATCATCAATGTGAATCTTCTAGAACCTTAATCATAGTGACTAGGCTCTCTTGTGATTGATTTGGGCCCATATTGGGGCTCCATTTATGTGACATGTCACAAACTTGCTGAATGAGCCCGTTCAATGCTTCCTTGAATCGCTTGGCCTTAGATCTTGTAATTGGACCACTTGAATGGCTTAAAGGATCACGAACATGGCTCATAACTTGTACAGCTCCACTGCTTGCATCATTATGGCTAAAATATGGTGACAAAAAGGAACTAGAATTGACCTTGAATAGTAAAATGTTTGAGTTATGTTAACCAAATGGTAGAGCCTCCAAATTTTTCTTTCTTTTGGTGCTACATTTGGGGATTCTTGGACCAAATTTTGACCTAAATGAGCTTGCTTAGAGACCAAGTAATCCTTGTTAAGAAACTAAGCCTAATTAGCACCTATGTCTATATAAAAATATTATCATTAACAAGAGCTCATTGTTCTCCTCATTCTTCCTTATTTCTTCATAAAGAAAAACCGTGACAACCCCCCAGCCCAGCACCCCCCCCCCCCTCCCCTCTCCGTGGAATTTATCTACCCACTCAAACTCACCAAACCTAGAAGAAGAATCGATGAAAAAAATGAAAGAAGAACAAGCTTCAAGGTATAACGCCTAACCCTCAACTTTTGTATTCCTTGATCTTTGATAAAATTTTTTGTCTATTTTTATTGAAGACATGTAATAAGTGTAAGATAAGATAATATATGATGTTATAGTAAGGTTATTTGTGTTTGATGATAAGTTCATGTATAATAAAGTTTAGATAAATGGTTTGGAAAGAAAAAATTGTTGCATATTTTGCCTAGGGAAACAAGCCTCCTAGAGTTTGAATTTGTGAATTTTCATGAACATTGAAGTTGTAGGTCTCAACTATATTGCAAGTTTAGATTTTTGAAATTGTTTTCTTTAAAATACACTATTCGGATCTGCCTAGGGAAATGGACCCCTTAAGGATCAAGTATTGGATTTCGATCAACACAATTTTGCTCTATACTATAGCATATGAGAGCATTGCTTTTGCTCTAAATAGTAGCATGTGAGAGCTGTACACTATACTTGATAGTTTAAACTCATGAGTTTGAACTCTTATCCAAAACATGAGGTTAATTAATCCACTAAAAAGTTTCCTTTGTATAGTTCAAGCTAGAAACGTTTAGATATTGGATATAAATCTTATCTATTTTCTTGTAAAAGTATTTTAAGCTTTACTTATTGTTAGCAAGCCTTGTATATTACTATGGCCATGATATTTTTTTATGCATGTGGTTCTAATCAACCATAGTTTAATTATCTTTTTAAGAGATTTAGGCAATTACTAATCCCTTCATTAGTTTTTTTTCCCTATTTCTCTCTTAAAATTGACATCATAATTTGATTTTAATGTAAGTGGACTATTTTACCATTGATATTTTTGTCACCTTAGATTCATCTCCACTCTCTTCCACCATTCTTTTTATCTCCTGGGGTGAACCTCCCAAGACATTGTTGGATTCTCTTTTCCCTCCATCATGCCTCTTTCTCGATAAGCCACCCACGACATCTCCAACATTGTATCTTGCCTCAGAAGATCCTCGACGTAGCGCAATGCTAGAGTCATGTGTGATTTCACCTTACAAAATCTACCGATGCCACACCATTTTAGTGTCATAGGGAGTTTCCTTGCAAGATCCCCCTCACCTAGCATTTCTCGTGACTTGTTTCCAATTATATTGTGTGTGTAAAATTGCCCCTATTGGTAGATCATGTTTGTTTTGCTATGTCTATGGTTGTTTGAGTAATTGAATTTGTTTGTCATTGTAAATTGAGGCTACAATTATTCTTTCATTTTTTTCCAATGGAAAACATGAAGAGTAGAGGGGGAAAAAAATCTTTTTTTGGGTATTTACTAGGAAAATTAATAGTGTTTAAGCAAAGACATTAATCTTTTAAGTATTGTTAGAGATACGAACTCTAATCTTAATAGTGCTATCATTGGCAATATAATCTCTTATTATTAATTGATCTAACAATATTTTCAATACTTATCAATAAAATAATGACAACTTAAAAATTTGTAAAAAAATTAAGATTTGAGTTGGTATCTCAAAAATCATTTCAAGCTTTTATAACTCTCAATATCACAAATTGGGCGCCCCAATAATCTCTTAATTTTTTTCTCCAAGAAAGTTTCTCTTAGATTACTAATGAGAGTGTGGAAATGCAAATTTCTTAAGGTTTAAATCAATCATTTTGCATTTACTTTTCTCATTAAATCTCATAATTATAGCATTTGTGTGATAATTAGTATTTTAGTGCATTTGTATAAAAATATGTTTAAAAATATTTTTTTAGTGTGTTTTTATATTTAATAATGTTTTAGTAATTTTTAGAATTACCTCTATATGTTTAATAAATAATTAGTTTATAAATAATCAAAACTGTGAAAATAATCTTATGTAATTTTATTTGAGTTTTAAAATGCTTATAAATAAGTTTTTAGTTTGGAAATATATTTTATAATATTTCTAATAATTTCTAAAAATGCTTTTGAGTCTTAAATAATATATCGGTTAAGGTTCGTTAGTTTAAGATGTTTTTATTTATTTTTAGTGTGTTTTCTATGTTTAATTATAAAATAAATATTTTTAAAATTATTTTATATATTTTGTTTATAAAATAATTAATTTTAGTGTGTTTGTTAATTTCAGGTTTAAAATCTAAAGGAAAAACAAAGTAAAATGACATAAAAGGAGCAAAAAGGACCTCAAATGCATAAGAAATAAAAAAGAAACCAAAAATTAAAAATAGTACCACTTGGTAGCATAAGGACTGTCGGATCGCGCCGCCCAAAGCATTCCAGCCATCCATATGTCACTAGCATGTGTCAAACCCCTTGATGATTGCATGTGATTGTCTCCACACAAGTGCATTTTCGTGTCCCTTAGATCAGCTTACCAAGACAAAACGAATGGTTTGGATGCATCTTCTTAGTCCTAACTACTTTCCATAAACATCAACCACTGATTCCAATTTCGATCAACCAATCTGATGACCTTCACACATCCATCCCTTAAAAGTGTCACACTAGATCTTAAAGTTAAAAATGCATAGTAATGAACACGTATCATGTGGAAAGAGAAAAAAACAAAACAAAAATAAAATCAGCTCTAAAGAGCTGATTCTAGTGGGAATTAAATGAAAGAATTATATGTTACATCAGCGTACGATGCAACCGAAGCAGCATAAAAAAGAAAAAACAAAAATAAATATATTAAAGAATTTATATAATATTTTGAATAGTAGAAATCTTCTACGATAAATAGAGGTCCGTCCCCCTTCATTCGGGACCTTAGATTCCCTTTCTTCTTGTTTTCTTTTTCTCTTCTGCTGAGCTTTTTAGCTCAACAGTCTCCCCTTTTAGGAAGAGATGCTATTATAGCACTCCTCTGATCCTACTAAAAAATATAAAATAATGCTTAAATTAGTGTAAAAAGTCTACTGAGGCAAAGAGATGATCTTGCATGCATAATACTCTGGTATGGTTTTCAACTCTATATTTGTGTTTAATGCTTATATTTTTATGGAATAAATTATTTTTTTATGTTTTTAGTTGATGTTGTTAATGTTGTTATGCTACCCAATTCTTGCATAAATTCAGTCATGCATTCTTTATGTAATTTAATTATGTTGCATAATTAATATTAATAATACTGAAATCATGCATGTTTATTAAGTTGAGTTTTTGTTGTATTATAAACATGAACTAGCACAAGAAATGCTTAGTAATGCTTGATTTATTATCGATAGAGAATGGCATAATGTAATCTTAAACCATTTAATATGTCGAGGTTTTACCGGAATTGATGCAAAAATTTATTCCATTAAAATATTTTAATTTTAATTGTTATTATATTTATATCTCAAAATTATGTTAATTATAATTATAGTGACAATGGTTATAATTTTCATAGTTAACGCACTAAATTATTAGTGAGAGATGATTATTTTACTACTTTTTATAGAAAAACCTTTAATGTATTATAGCTTGCTATATTGTCACTTTAGATTGAGTGATAGAAATATTAAATGTGCTTGTTATTAATAGGAAAAGATATAAGAAATCAAATGCTTTAGATAATTATTATTTATAGTTAATTTCCATACCGGTTACAAAATATATGAGTGATTCTCAAAACCTTACATGGTTAATTTTATGTTTTAAATTTTAAACTAAAAAATTACAAAAATATATATTTTATTTTAAGCTTTATTTTTAAAAATTACTTGCCTTTTTGAATGTTTATTTTTATTAATCTCCTAAGTTGCAAATCTTTTACCTCCCTATGGATGCGACAACCTTTTTTCTATATAATAAGCTTCCATGCTTAAATAATCATTTTGAGTGATACAACAAAAATTTCGCATAGTTGTTGAGGACGTGTCGTTACTTTGTCATATTGCTAAATTATGTAAGAAAACAGGTAAGTGATCTATCCTTATCCTTTGTAAATATTATTTAATTATTTGTACTTATTTATTAATGTGTTTATTATTCAAAAAAATCAAAATAATTGAAAATTCAAAAATTAAAAATTAAAAAAGGATAAATGTTTTTCACTCACTACTTTATTAGTTTTGGATAAGTAAAAGCTTAGCATCTTGCCTTTTATTTTGCAAGTTTTAGTAATTGCAAAATTTTTCAGATTTTATCATGAAGGCCCATCGTTGGACTCAATCCCATGGCCACAAGGCTAAAACCTTTGCCTAAGAAAGTTGCAAAATCTAAGTGTGTCTAATGTAACCCCAATAGTCTGGGAATCAGATTAATTTAGCATTATTTAGCTTGAAAATTTGTTTAACAGAATTTCACATATAAAAAATTCAAAAATAAAAAATTTGGAAATTCATCGACATTTTGTTGCGAGTGTTTCTCAAAAACACTTAGAACCATTTTATAGTGCTTGGTGGAGATATAAAGACTTGCTAGATAAGTACCCCGCACCATGGTTTGAAGTTTTCATAGATAGGTTAAGTCCTGAAATAAGAAATTAGGTAGAGAGAGGAAATGGTACCACTATATTTTACTAACAAACAATTGACGAAGCCTATTTTATGATAGAAGACATAGCCAAATTTGATTAATGGGTGAAACATAAAAGGAACAATGTAAGAAGAGAAAATAATTTAGAAGCTTAGCCTAACACCCATACTTTAGAACTGTCCTTTCAACCTGAAAATTCTTTAGGAAATCTAAAGAAGGAAATTTTGGAGGAAACCCTAGTAACGTTTATAGAAATCACAGAAAGAATCTTAGAAAATTTATCAAAAAATTGAGAGAATTGCAAAATATAATAAAAACTACTTTGTGTCAATTAATGTCGAAGGTTAAATAAAATGAAACCATCAATGCCAAAGATATCTTAGCACAAAGTTGTCACTTAGAGGAACCTATTGAGCCAATTAAGTAGTCTCTTGAGTTGATTGAAGAAGATTCTTTAGGTGAGAAAGAAAAAGTATACCCAACCATAAAAGAGGAACATTTGAAACCCACCTATTTTGAGGAACAAACGTTAACACATAAATATGAGGAAGAGAAAGAAGACTTAGTTATAGATGTGGAATAATCATCACCATTAGTCCTAGATTTTCAATCTTAGTTACCACAAGAGTTTACTAAAAACCATTGTTACCAAGATCCTATGTGGCCACAACCTCCTCCACCACTTCTAGCATCATTTTTATGGACTTACTAAGAACATAAAATGAGCCTAAGTTTCAAAAATTTAAATGTTCCATATTTTGCCAATCTTGAGGGCATGTTAGAATGTGGTGTCTTTCAACATGTACTACAGGAGTAAGCTACTCTTTGAAGACTATTCATCAAGAGCAAAGTTGAAAGAAAGATTTGCTAGAATTAGAACATCAAACGAAGGGAAAACACTTTCAAAGTAATATCTTTACCTTATTTCTTTTGTAACATATTTTTAATGCATTGTTGTGTACTATTTTGATTTTTAAAAAAAATAAAAAATTTTGAAATTTATTTTGAAAATTTAAAATAAAATCTAAAATTTAAATTTGTTTAGAATGGCTGAGTTATAGAGTTAAATTGTTTTCAATTTTGTCATGAGACACATTCTAATTACACTACAATAAATTATTGATTACACGACCTTTATTTCACGACTGTTTCTTAAAAACCATCGTGATAAGGTCAAAAAAGCGCGGCAAGTTACGCCCGCTAAAACAAAAACCGTCGTGGGAGGAGGCGGAGATACCATGACGATTTTCTCAAAAAACCGTCGTGAAAAAAGAGGGATACCATGACGGTTTTCTCAAAAAACCGTCGTGGTATCTAGATATACCACAACGGTTTTCTCCAGAAACCGTCGTGATATCCCTCTTTTTCCATGACGGTTTTTTGAAAAAACTGTCGTGGTGGCATTCTTATAACCCCTTTCCAACCTTGACATTCAGACACATTTCAGAAACACACTTCACAAATTCAAATACAGACCTGTCTGAATCAGCCGCCGCGGTCTCTCTCCACCTCCACGCTCCTTAATCTCAACCCAAATTGTAAGTTTTTGAAGAAATTGATAAATAGGTGTTGATTGTAATGTATAATTAATCCAAAATTGATAAATAGTTGTTGATTTTATTGTTTATTACGTGAAGTTTGTATTGTGGATCATGGGTATGATTTCTTCGTTTTATAATGAGTATATGTAACTTGTTTTATGATGGATGATGTTTTTTTATGATTAATTAATAAATGTAGGTAGGTATATATATAAATTGTGAAATTAATTTTAATTGAATATTTGCTATTTATTATTTTGATTTAGGAATTGCAAAATGGATGGGACATGGATGTGGGATTTTCGATTGTCTAGAGATTATGTGAATGGTGTGAAAGAGTTCTTGGATTTTGCCAAAAGTCATGTAAATGGTGAAAAAATTCGATGTCCTTGTGTTCAATGTGGAAACCATAGATTGCATCCAATTACAATTGTTAGAGGACATTTATTTTGAAATGGAATCATAAGTAGTTATCAAATGTGACATTTTTATGGCGAGTCTAATTTCAATCCAACTTTACTAAGTAAAGAAAAGCAAGCTATTGTAGAGGATAATATGGAGGATGAAGACAATATGGTTGACATGGTCAATGATTTAAAAGAACACTTTGTGCACCATCCAGATTTATTTGAGACAATGATGAATGATGTAGAGACACCCGTGTATAAGGGGTGTACCAATTTCACTAAATTGTCTGCTTTAGTTGGATTATGGAATTTGAAAGCATCGGGTGGCTGGTCAAATTCTAGTTTCACAAAGCTGTTAGAATTTTTAGGAAGGCTTCTACAAAAGGGTAATAAATTACCAACTAGTATGTATGAGGCTAAGAAGACTTTGAGCACTTTGGGAATGAATTATGAGAAAATTCATGCTTGTGAAAATGATTATGTTCTCTATAGGCATGAGTATGAGGATGAGAATTATTGTCCAGTTTGTCAACAAGCAAGGTGGAAGAAAGGAAAGGAGCCAAAAGACGGCAAGAATGGAGTGCCAAAGAAAGTGTTATGGTACATTCCACCAATACCACGTTTGAGGCGTTTATTCAGAAACCCAAAACATGCTAAGAATTTGACATGGCATCATGACAAACGGGTGGATGATGGTATGCTTAGACACCCGACGGATTCACCACAATGGAAGAATTTTGAAGCCGATCATCCCAACTTTAGTGCGGATCCAAGAAACATACATTTTGCTTTGTCAATGGATGGAATGAACTCACATGGTAATATGAGTAGTAGGCATAGCACTCAGCCCGTAATACTTGTTAACTATAATCTCCCTCCGAAGATGTGCATGAAGCAGAAGTTTTTAATGTTGTCTTTATTGATTTCAGGTCCTCACCAACCAGGCAATGACATTGACGTATACTTGGGACCGTTAGTCGATGATCTAAAAAACTTGTGGGAAAAGGGAGTTGAAAATAGAGATGCGTATCGAAAAGAGACATTCACACTCTGTGCGATGTTGATATGGACAATTAACAAGTTCCTCGCATATGGCAATTTATCTGGTTATTTGGTGAAGAATTCTATTGGTTGTCCTATTTGTATAATAGAAACATCTCACAAACGGTTGAAAAATGAAAAGAAAACTGTTTTTCTTGGTCATAGAAGACGGTTGCTAAGAGATCATCGCTACCGCAAACAAAAGAAAGCCTTTGATGGCAACAGTGAAGAAAGAGACCTTCCGTGTCCTTTGACAGGTGAACAAATATTTGAAATGGTACAAGATATAAGCGTTGTATTTGGTAAGAGAAAGCGAGGTAAGGAGGAGACACAAAATGATGGACGATGGAAAAAAAAGATCAATCTTCTTTGATCTTCCCTATTGGAAGACACTTTTTGTTCGTCATTGCTTGGATGTTATGCATATTGAGAAAAACATTTGTGAATCCATAGTCAGCACGTTGCTTAACATTCCGGGCAAGACTAAGGATGGTGAAAAAGCTCAGTTGGATCTCATGGAAATGGAGATTAGGCCTAATTTGTTTCCCAAGAGAAGAGGGAACCGGACTTACTTACCTCCGACAAAGCACATGTTATCTAGAGCTGAAAAGAGAAAGCTCTGTGAATGGCTTGCTTCATTAAAAGTGCCAGACGAGTATTATTCAAACTTCAAAAGTTGATGTCGATGAAGGATTTGAAACTTATTGGTATGAAAACACACGATTGTCATCTGTTGATGCAGCAATTACTACCACTTGTTTTGCGGGGAATTCTAACAAAAGATGTGAGATTTGCAATTTCTAAGCTGTGCTCGTTCTTCAATTCAATATGCATGAAGGTCATTGATCCACTTGTGCTAGATTCACTGCAATCAGAGTTGGTGCAAACCTTATGCATCCTTGAAAAGTATTTTCCACCGACATTTTTTGACATCATGATTCATTTAACGATGCACTTAGTACATGAAGTTAAGTTATGCGGACCAGTGTATTTGAGATGGATGTACCCATTTGAAAGATATATGAAGGTTTTGAAGAGCTATGTGAAGAATCGAAATAGGCCGGAGGGATGTATTGTAGAAAGTTACATAGCTGAGGAATAAGTTGAATTTTGCTCTGAGTACCTATCTAATGCGGACACAATTAGGGTGCCAAAAACTATAAACATTGAGGCTAGGGGACTATCTACGGGCAATCCTTCGTCAGCAAGTCGAGAGGAGTGGGAGCAAGCTTGTCTTTATGTCTTGTACAATGCTAATAAAGTGGAGCATTTCATTGAGGTGCACATGAACGAATTAAAAAAAAATATATACCTAAAAAGAGCAAGAAATGAGAAGTGGTTCCATGAAAATCAAAGTTTTAAGAAATGTTTTCAAGGTTTTACGATATATTTTACAAAAATTTTTATATTAACATAAAGTTATGTTTTAAGTTATGATTCAGTTAACGTTTCTTATCATGCTTTAAGAAACTATTTGAAATGATTTTAACGTCAAGTGTTGAGTGAGGTCTCAACTTAAATTACAACAGAAGTTGTAATAGCTCTTAAGAATGTTTTAAAAGGATGTTAAAAAAAATTTATTTCAGTATTTTTCTTACTAAGTAAGCAAGATTAATGTTTAAGAAACAATGTTTAAGAATGATAAGTGACTGCCTGAAAAGGTAGGTCGTCATAGGAAAAGAGTTTCAAAGTTTATTAGGATTCTTCTCGTGATGCTAAGTACAACAATTGATTAAAATGCAAACTAACAGGTTTGGCAGTAGCTCTAAATGATCAAACAATCCAAAACTTTCAGATCTTCCATGCTATTGTCCTCCTTTTGAGTCAACTAGTGTATAGGCACTAGTGAGACTACTTGAAAAATCTCTTCAATATATCGTTCCAACTCTTCTTGGCAGAGGTTCTTTAAAACTAATGGGGATAGCAATAAGAACACTGGGTGAAAACCAGACAAAAGTTTGCAAAAAATAAAGCCTCTAAGGTCTATTTATGGATACAATAGTACTAGAAGCTTAGGTGATAGCGAATCTTTTATTCCCCAGTAGAGAAGTGATATATGTTATAACTATCACCAAAAGTGTGATCATGTATCCATCCACTATCTGTGCAAACATTTGATTTTACTTTAAAGTGGATATGACTTATTTTAACTTTTGAAATAAATTTCATCATTTTCTTAATTAATTATTATATCTAATAAAATAAATAATTATTGTGCATTATCTTTTTCAACTCTTCAAAAAAATATATGTTTCTACACTTTGATAACAATCATATCACATGAAAATCATATGACATATTTAAATCAACAAACCATGAAAATGCACCACATATTTATAACTGGGTTAGGGTTATAAACAAAATTAAATTTTTACCCTTAGTAGGTTATGATGCGAGGAAATGTTATAGGTTTTAATCCTATTTGTTGTTTACTCACTCGCTTTATTATATTCTATTGTTAAATGAAATATAATATGTATAGGCTATGTTTGTTTGCTTATATTATATTGTATTAGTAAGATGTATTTGCCTGTATTATTATTTTTACAATACGGTGTTTGGTTTTGCTTCATATTAAATATGTATATATCTTAATACAATGTTTGGTGTGTTGTTAAATTATATTGTACTACATTACCTTTAAAAAGTTTAAATTATACAAAAAAAAGGATAAAATTATGGGGACTTCCCACAAGGTCAGTTGGACTTGTCATCAGGGTTAGGCTAGTGAGTCAGACTCATCGTTGGGGTTGTCATGGTTGGGTTGGTAAGTTGAACTAGTCGGCAAGGTCAGGTTAGTGAGCTAAACTTGTCATCTTGAATCCTCTCCAACCCCTCTCCCTCCTTCCACGTTTCCCTCTTACTAAACAGGCTCTTAGTGTTATATCGACAGCCTAGTACTATGGCCTACTTTAAATATGGCCACTGTGTAACATTGCTAAGTCTAGCCAATGCAAAGAAAAAAATAAAAAATTATATTGGAATTTATCATCAACACGAAGATGCTCTAATAAATGAAATAGGCTTCTAATTTCAATGTAGCAAATCTTAAAGATTGTTCAGATAAACCTCACTCAGAAAAACCAAATAATCCTAAAACTAAAAACCCTAATAAAATATAAATTCCAAAATTTAGATACAAAATAGCCTCAAATTTTTCAAGTAAATTTCTTCCCAATATATAAAGTAAATCAATGTGAACAACAAAATATGAAATCAAATAAAAAAAGGAAAATGATTGAAATAGAATTGACAAAGTAATAGGAAGGCTAAGATAGGGAAGTTGAAGGAAAGGAGTTTGTCGACATTAGATTTCTTAATGTAGCATCATTATCACTGATTTAGGCGAAGGACTCGAGAACTTGTATGTTTTGATTTTTATAGAAGCCACCCATTTCCTTAGACTACTAGATCATCTGGTTGTGCTACTTTACCATAGCCTATTCAAGCTCTGTCTTCTAGCTCTTCCCCAACTCTTTTCGTGAAAGAATTATTGCATAAAAAATAGAGAATGGAAATAAGTCCTTAATTTTTTCCCTAAATTAGTCAAAACCAGCTAAAGATCTCTAAATATTAAGGCAAAAGAGATTGGAGATTCATTGTTGGAGATTGGAGATCATTTGTTAGAGATTGTAAATCCATCGCTAGAGAACTCAAACTCAAAAGCATGAAGGTTGGATTGTTTGAATGAGAGTAAGAAATCAAAGAAGAGAGGACAAGTTTATACAATACAATACAATCTAATTGCAGCATATTAACTAATACATAGTATTTTGTATTATTTACAGTCCATATAATCTACACAACATGGTAAGTATAAACATTGTATTTTTGTAAATAGTATAATCAAATACTATTATGCAGGCCACCAAACATGGCCATAATGTGCTATATTATATATTATTTTAAGCATAATGTTATATTACATAATATCAATTACAAAGAAAAAACTATATTTTTCTACATTTTAACTTAAATCTTATACTGGAGCATTAATTAATTAACTAATTAATTATTCATTTTATTATGCAAATTACTAATCAGATAAATAGGGTACCACGAATATGCCAAATCTAGGACAAGAAAACGAGCCACCTTATGCAAGTTAACCGGGGCAGTGATGAGGATAGTATTTTCTTAACAAGGCAGGTTAGTGAGAAGACTATCCCACTTCAATCCTACACTGTTGCCATCCCCATTACCATGGGATTGTTGCTGCGAGGAGATCTTGAATCGACTTTATTTGTAAACTCGAAATACACAACAGTTATGTACTCTTTTGTCAATATCAATTCCTTATGAATGGTTTACATCCTTCTTATATAATATGAATGCTAGAATTTTATTAGAAAGTGCCATTGAAAAATAGATTGGTTGACAAACAAAAATTTTCTTTGACATTTAGTCTTCACAGCTAAGCCTCCACACCAATAAACAATGAGTGGATGCCAAACTACAAAGAAGAAATCAATTTTAACACTTTTTTGATTATGTTATGTATTCAACAAATTAGATAGCAGAACCTTTTGTTTAGAGAAGAACTCTCAATTTTTCTCTATGGAATGTTATATCACCTACATCAAAATTGTACCTGGTATTTATTTTATAACTAAATAGATAGTTATTTTTAATTAAATTTTAAATTTTTTGAAAACTTAAAACCACCCGCTTCTTTCATAACTGGGTGAGTTACACGTTCACAACAAGAAACAAACTCTCCAGAGTAGGCATGTGAAAGAAGTGGACCTGCACTTCCACATCGATGTCATATATCCCTTTGTTGGAAACGAGTACGCAGCAGAATTTTAAAAAATTTTAAATTAGAGTATTTTTCAAAACACAAGTTTAGAGGGCTCCTGCAATCAATGAAGAGAAGAATGTTCCAAAAAGGCCTTAATTAACTGGCCCTTTTTGCTATTCTTTATCAAAATCAGAATGTGTGTGGGCACACGTTGTACAGCTCTTCCAGATGACTCTCATTCTAACCCAATTTAGAAGACCTAGAGCTAAGGTTCTTGATTGTGAACAATAGCTCTCATGGAGTTCTAGAGTCTCTCAAACTTGAGTACTCACTCTAAACTTCTCCATGATCTAAATAACTTAAAAAACTCACTCCCTATTTATAGAGGTCGGACCTAGGGTTAATCCTTATTAGAGAAGGCCTTAAAAATTTGAATCCAAATCAATTTCTAATGAAATAGCATCTAAAACGCGTAATTAGATAATCGTTAGTTTAGTAGTCTGAGCTAACAGATCAGCTTGTCGAACTTACCCCATTAGTAGGACGAACAAGCAGATCGGCCTGTCGAATAAGTAGATAATATGATCCCTAAGAATCTTTTATTTTCACTTGAGATTCTGCAAATATAGCCTCAGTTTTAATTCAAATAACCCAATAGAGAAGTTATCTGATCAAAACAACCATATCTAGATAATCTCATTGAAAATAAATATTCCTGATAATTCAACAAGTTTATCTTGAATTAATTCACAAAATTAATTCAATCGATAAACAGACATGAATTATCTGTCCTATCAAATTTCACCCAATCTAATAATTTAATATAAGTAACCAATTTGTTGGAAAAGCACGCCGTATCATTACAAGATTTATTATGAGCTAACAAAGAGGGACCTAATGGACCTATATAGTTCAAGCTCTAATAATTATGAAATACAATATCCCATATATATATTTGATAATTATCAACTCTAACACTACTTTACTAAAAGCTTAGAGCTCGAACTATGCAAAATTACGAACCTCTAAATAAGCTAAGTGTCAATTACATATCATAATTTGTCGTATCCCTAGAGGATATTCATAATTGGCTTAAGGATAAATTCCATCATTCCTTCCTTATTATTTTTATCTTACATTCTGTTATCATATCCTTGGAAAACTTACTATCTAAAGACAGTATACCATTCGATTACACCTATGCATCTAAACAGTTGAGCGCTCTAGTCTTCCAATTACAGGATAATGCATATAAGAGAATATCATTGACTCCACCAATAGAGCTATGGATTTTATATCTATGAATAACAAGTCTACGTTATCAAGAGTCATGTCTCCAATATACCGGTATGTGTACCATTATAAAGTCAAGATATCACTTTTTGGTACATCAAAAAACATAAGTCAAGATAATGAACCTATTAATCATTTAAGGATTAAGACACAACACATATGATTGTCTAAAGTGAATTGATTTGCATAGATGGAATTATTAATCTAAATTAATTCAACTTTATGTCCCGATCCAATACATTGTCACCTATGACAATGTACCAAAGTTTCTACTAGTGGAGTCTCACTCTAATGGCCAAGACAAGCTATCTCCCATTGAGGATTTAGACAACATAACAATCTTAGCGTTAATAAAGTGGCAAACTTTATTCTCTCGATCACAGATCTTATAATTTAGACTGTCACCTTTAAGATTTATGGCTTCTGCATAATCTTTCCATCATATGCCTGATTCTTAAAGGTTTAAACTAACAATCGTAGACTTTTGTTTACTTAATATACATTTAACAAATATGAACTTAAAGAGGACAATATTCGGTGTATGAACAATAAATAAACATTTTATTGATGAAATGTCTCCAAAAGCCTATTACAACATTTTACTCCTTAAGGCATACATGTCTAACACCCTCATATATATAATCATGTTAATTCTAAATTTATTAATTAATTAAATTGATGTCAGTATTGACATAGATATAATGTGGTCAATACACACATGTCACACAAAATTTTTAAATAATATTGGTAGTTAAATATATTTAATTAATTAACTGTTACTCAATCAACTTTGACATTTGTCACATCATTTTGTGTCACAAATATCATTTTTCTATGTCACATTAATATCTCTAGTAAGAAACAATTAATATAGAATTCAATCATTTTAAATTAAATACATTTATTGTTACACTCATGTTCTTAGCCCAATATGGTGTTTATAGACATTGTGCTGGGGACCTATGGACCTATAATGTATGCTCCAATATATTCGACAATGGATTAAACTCTTTAATTAATATGTCAAATGTATTAGTTCTAGTGTTACTAAATCAAATCCCTAAAACTACATTTTTAAAACTATAGTAACAATTACTCAAGAAAAAATAGCTAGTCATCCATTCATATAATCATTACATCTCAATCAACCATGAATAGTCCATAATAAGAGGTAAGTTCAATTTTGTTTAGCTCTCTTATTACATCCTTATCCTTGAGTTCTAATGAATCTTTAATTAACATTTGATTCATAATCTTATCATGAATGAGTGTTCTACTGTTCAAGTCCTGAATCATCACTCAAAGAGAATTACTTTTTCTAACTTCCAATAAGAAAGAATGGATTCTATATCAATATATTATCATTCCCAACCATTTATTCTATTATGTTTCTAAGATGCAAAGTTATAAGCTATCTTTAGATAAATTTTATCAAGCAAGTCAAAAAAATAATAGTATAAATATGAGTCTAATAAATACTCAAGATTGAGATTGTCATATAATGATTATAATTGTGATAAATTTGAATACTCTATTTGTAACGAAAGATCGTCATATATTCATAATTTATATAGTCTAGCCCTATATAATCTAATTATATAAATTATATCTAATCTAATGTCTCTACATTAATAGTTTGGATAAGGCTATTTCATTTTTCATGAGATTGGATTGCACTTATAATATTTAATTAAAGATCCCAAACTTTAATCAATTATTACGAACTATTTAAATTATTATCTACAAATTTAATACTAATATATTTAACAATTATATACTAAATTTATAGTCATGTTAATAATCACAATATTTTGTAAAGTTTTCACAGTACACATAAGCAACCAAAAATGAATAGATGTCATTTTATTTAACTTATCAATAATATGCATGATGTCTATGCTTATAAAACATCAACCCCAATAATCTCTCACTTGCCTTAAAATGGGTCAGACATGTCTTTTAAATCTGAGCCTTTCAAATGTCCCTCAAAACTCTTTGCAGGAAATTTCTTAATAAGAGTGTCGGTAAGATTGTTTTTGGATGCAATCTTGACAACTTCACCTCAATGAACTATCTCTATATCAAAAGATATTTTCATTTGATATACTATTCTCTTTTGTTGCTTCTAGGCTATTTTGAATTTAACATTGCACCATTGTTATCATAATACAGTGTGAGTGGTTTCTCCATATCTAGAACAACTTTCAAATCAATTAATAATTTACAAAGCCATAGAGTTTCCTTAATTAAATGCTTCACAAGCATCTATGTACTTAGCTTCCATAGTTGAACAAAATACAATATTGTTTAACGCTTCTCCAAACTATAGCTCTATCACCAAGAGTAAACAGCAGCCATAGATTTACATGTGCTTTTGTTCGATTGAAAATCAAAATCAGTGTATCTATTTGAATCAAACTTTTACTAGAATATACTAGTATGTAGTTTTTTGTTCTCCTATGATACCTAAGAATGTGCTCAACTACCTTCTAATGATCTAATCCTAGGTTCGATCGATATCGCCTAACTATAACTATTGCACAGCAGAGTCAAGCACAAAATATGACAAATGTTAGACTTCCTATTGCTTATATAGAGGGCACACATCTCATATTTTTTCCTCTTAAGGTGTCTTAGGACACTACTCTTTTGAAATATAAGCTCTATGGCATGTAGGTAATTACCTTTATTAGAGTTTTACATCGAAAATATGATAAGCACCTTGAAGATGTATGATGACTAAGATATAGAATACCATGTTCTATCAAGTGATCCTTAAACTCAACATCAAGGTAACCCTCTCCTCGATCAGATCCAAAAGTCTCCACTGACCTACCTAATTACTTTTAGCTTCCACTAGGAATTTTTTGAGCTTTCCAAAAGCCCTAGACCTCCTTTACATTAGGTACACATAGCCATATCTAGAATAGTTGTCAACAAATGTGATGGAGTATTCATAACTACCATGTGCTCCTACAAATGGACCATAAACGTACAAATACATTAACTCAAGTGGTTATGTGGCCCTTTTGTCTTTTGCGAAGAAAGGCCTTTGGTCATTTTTCCTTCTAGACAAGATTAACAATCTAGTAGAGAACTAAACTTTTAGTTCTCTTAAAGGACCATCTTTTACTCGTATGTTAATCTTATCTAGATTGATATGACCAAACATAAGGTGCCAAAGGTTTGTTTCATCATCAAAGAAAAAAAAAACCATTTGCCTTTTGGGTTTCGGTTGTTTCATTTTAAACCTTTTGGTATTAGGTAGTGATTTTTTTTTGGCCATAAGTTGTAAAGCCCATTTTCAAATTTTCATAACAAATATCTAAACCATTTGTAAAAATAATAACATAATTATTATTAAAAGAGACATTAAATATTTGTTCAAACAACGTAGAAACATAAATCAAATTTCTATGAAAACTATAAATGCAATAAACATTTTTCAACAATAAAAACTTGTTTCCAAAATAAAGTTTAACAACTCCTACTACTTTCAGCAAAACAACCACCCTTGTTTGCACTCTTATCATGTGTTCCCTATCAACAAGCTCTCTCAAAGAAGTAAGCATATGCAAGAAGAACATGATTAATTGCCCCTGAATCAATTATGAAATTGATGCATCATCTTCAGCTAAACAAGCTTCTAAAATAAGTAAATCTAATTTGTCATTGTTCTTCTTTTCTTTGAGCTCATGGAGATACTTTTTACAGTTTCTTTCCAATGCCCATCTACATCATAGTGAAATTAATTATTTCCTTTGGGCTTCTTTTTCTTTGAGCTCTTTTTCTTATTGTTGTTTTTTGTCCACCTTTAGATTTGCCACTTCCTTCATTTTTTTCTTCCTCTATCTATTCTGTTTAGCAAAAGAGGATGGTTGAGCCATAGCAACATTTGCCTTGCCTTTTTTGGTCTTTTTTGAGATGAAGTAGAAGGTTTGTAGCTCATTAAGCAATCAATCGTGTTGTATTCTATCCTGTTTATGAAATAGTTGCTTTTAAACTATAGGAATTCAAGGGAGAAACCTGTGTGGTTTTACCTATCACTGTCCCATTTATTTAAGCATCATGGAGACCATATTGAGACATTGTTTTGTAACCGAGACCCTAGGTTTCATTTTGACATTTATTATAGCCTTTACGACTTCATATCATGCCTTTTTAGAAGGACTTCTAAACATGTCTTGAAGGGACTGCATGATCTCATAGGCAATCTCTATGTTTTTGTGCTTCATCCGAAGATAGTCACACATGCCAGCTAATTGGTAGTAGTAGGCCTTGTTATTTGTCTTGATCCAACAATCATATGCTTCTTGTACATTATGAGCAACATTGGTAGTAGCTGGTGGAGGATACTCCTTCGTTAGGACAAACTTATAGTCTACATAAACAAGTATATCATTGTTCCACTTGACAAAATTATCATTGAATTTTTCATCTAAGATAATAATGATGATTGGATTAGATATTGTTGATGTCATTAATAAATAAATGACATAAAATAAATGGTTGCATAAACATCATATACATATTTTGGGATAGTAAATGTGACGCATGATGCATGTGGAAGAATACGTAAAAAGAATTATTAATTCCATGATTAAACAACTTGTAAATAGGATAGGTCATATTATTTATAAATAGAATTGAGACATTGTCAATTAAAAAATATACTTAAAATATCTAATGTTTTATATATTTATTGGCAACCATTTGATTTAGTGATACAGTTTACAATTTAATTATATGTTTATAAGCATGATCCTCTATTTTGAATCTTAACAACTTAACTCAAAATGTCGCTATAGGGTAGACCAATTTTAAAAAACATTTCAAAATCCTAAATTATGGAAGCCAGCTTTTTATTGATTTAAATGAAAATTCCTTCATGGGGATGACAAAATCAAAGCATCGCAAGACATCACTTAAATCTCGTGGCATTACAGTAATAATGGAGACCATAGGTTATGTTGTCATATTTCCTTCTCTCACTCATTATTTTAAAATTGAAATGATTTATTTCATTAAGCATCCTATGTTTTATTAATCTAGTAAATAAAATCAATTGTAATTACCAGGTGAAAGTGTGATTTATAGAATCTTATCCTATTTACACTTACATAATCTAAATTTATTGTGAATAATCTAATCTACCCAAAATAAACAATTCAAAGTTAGATAACGTAGATTTTGATGTGCATTTTTCCAAATTTTAACCATTAAAAACTAATTCACATAATTTGGTTGATTATGCTAATTCAAAAGAAAATGACCAACCCAATTAATTTAGTCCTATTAAATTAATTCTAAAATCTTATTTAATTACATTATAAATAACTTTATAATATGAAATAATATGCCCATGAATGCATGTCATGTTACACTAACTAAGAGTAGACACTTTCCTAGATGACATGTTATAATGCATTAGCATGTTATAAAATCATCACATAAAATTATAACACAAAAGAAATAATAGATTTTTGACCAGGTTCTTTAGATAATAAAAGTACAACCTAAAAAAATAAAATAAAATTACAAGGGGTTTTCTCGTAATTTACGTATTTCTCGCTCCATTGAACGTGGACTTCTACAAGGGCATTGTTGAAATAATTTGATGGGACCAAGTTGAAAAAACCAGCCTGTTATCTTTTTGGGCTTCATATAGGATGCAAGCATCTCATGATAGCTATAATGGACAAGCCGCTATCCTGCTCCTAGCCAACAACGATAGTATTTCAGGCCAATCGCCTCCATACTCTAGGTCATATACCACCACGCTTCAGGCCAAGAAACGCCGAATGAGAAGTTCCAATGAGTTGAAGAACAGCAATCATTGCGCTACAATTATACACTCTACAGATGATTACCGTGTTGGTTTTCCCCATCTACTCTCAAACCGAGTACTACTACTCACATTGTCAGGCACATCTGTGCTCTAGGCTGAGTGTTATAGCTCTCAAAGTTAAGTGTTACTATGCTCCGACTCAAGCACAGTACTGTTTAAGTCGACTATGGCTAGTGCTTACGACTAGAGTTGTTGCAAGCCTTTCTGCTGCTAGTGCCCACACCTCTGGTTTCTATGACGGTCATAGATGTCGATCTTTATAGGTTCAAGACTTGCAGTGCTCAAGGCTGAGTCGAGAGGCTCAAGGCCAAGAACCACTCTTTGTCAGGGCGAGTGACAGTGGCTCATGGCTGGACGTAGGAGGTGCTTAAGGCCGAGCTGCCTGCCACAACCTAGAGTCAAACTCAGATGTTTAAAAAACAACATTGGCTTCTTTATTTTTCTTTCTCTGACATGGTGTAATTGTCCATGTAGCAGCAAGTTTCACAAAAAATATACAAAAGAAAAATAAAAGAAAAATTTAAAAACCCTACATACGGGTTTACACAAATTTTGAACTAATAAAAAATATAATAAATAAACAATCAAAAAAGACCATAAAATTAACTATAAAAAATCTTTCTATATTCGCCATTCGCCATATGAATAAAAAAATGTAGAAATTCAAAGTACTTACAAAACATGTATCAAGAACATATTAATTATGAACATAAAATCATGTTAATTAAAGTTATATACACTATTAACCCTTCTTGATGTCATTTGTTGAAATTTTAATAGAAAGGGCAGCCAAAAATGGATTAGTTGATGAACAAAAAATTTCTCAAACATTGTTTACTGGGAGTAAGTATGTAATTTTAATTCATTGAAAACATAGGAGGTTGTGATTCAAAACTTTTGAAGCCTATAAGGGTATTTTAGCTTTCCTTTGCGACAACACTATCTTTCAAACCAAGCCTTTATACCAATAAAATAATAAGTAGGCGTCAAACTGCAAAGAATAAATTAATTCTCACACTTTTCTTAGTTCTGTTGTATACTCAACATATAAGATTGTAGAATTTTTTCAGAGAAGAACTCCTGATCTTTTATTTCTAGAATGAAATATCACATATGTGAAAATTGTACTTGGTATTTGTTTTATAAGTGAGTAGTTATATTTTGAATTAATTTTTAAATTTTCTAAAAATTTAAAAATCCACTCACTTCTCTCTTTAGTGGGCGAGTTACAAGGCCACAACAGTAGAGAAACTCTCCAAAGTAGGCGTGTGAAGGAAGTAGACTTCTACTTCCATATTAATACCATAAATCCCTTTTCATATTTTTTTGTTAATTTAAATAAATCACTTTTATTTAAATATAACTTTAACTTGATTAATTAATTAGTTTTCTATCCATACTGGCATAGACATAATGTGGTCCCACCACACATGTGTCCTAAAAAATTAACATATATTAAAATAATATCATTAATTAAATATGGTTAATTAATCAATTCAAAACATATTTAATAAATCTTATTAATTAAATATAATTAATTAATTAGTTATTGCTCATTTAAATATCACAACATTTGTCACATTATATTTGTTGGGTTTTGTTGGATTTTGTGATTCAAATACGCAACGGAAATTAAAAATTAATTCCCACAAAACCCTCGCAGGATCCATGCAATTCGATCAGATTGATAAGAAAGTCATAGAATCTTACCAAGATGACAAAAAGGCAAGATTCTGGAAGGGGGAGAGCGGGTTACTCCGGTGACACCCTAACTCGAGCTTTTAGCAATCGAAATCGGATTCAGACGTTGTTACTTAGAGCAACGTCCTCTGCAAGTATCCACATGAACAGACTCTCTCAAAAATGAATTGGTGTGCTAGCACCCTCTCTTTTGCGTTAAAAGACTCTCTCTAATTTTTAGGGTTTTAATGTTTTTCACCCTTTTAGAATGATAGAACACCTTCTTTTTCTTAATTCGGCTAAAAACCCTAAAGCAGATATATATATATCTGTTGACTTCGAGATAGAGTCAGATTGTAAATAGGATAAACTGTAATTTGAATATGACTCAGATAATCTAGATAATGTCTTTAATTCAAATCTGATTCAGAAAATCTAGATAATGTCAGTAATTCGAATATGATTCAGATAATCTAGATAATGTCAGATTCAATGAACCTAGACATATCTAGTACATCGAATTTGGACATTATCAGGTTCATCGAACCTAGACACAGTTAACCCAAAATTCGTTCTTGGTCTGTTCTAAGTGTACAACCCTGTAGGTTCACATAACGTTGGTG